>JAULBX010016971.1:0-21876 GCA_032358255.1 Heterotrichella gracilis | reverse complement strand
CCCCTGTGGTGTAGCCTGAACCCTAAACCCTTAACCCTACACTCACCACTGCATCCTCATCCGTCCCCCAGCGAGCAAATTGAGGTTAGGTTTTCCCTCACCCAATCCCAGGATGACTCACTCCCCTGTGGTGTAGCCTGAACCCTAAACCCTTAACCCTACACTCACCACTGCATCCTCATCCGTCCCCCAGCGAGCAGATTGAGGCACCCCTTTGGCCATATCCATGTACACAGGATCCGACTTGTAACGCTGCGCCAGGCCCCGCTCCCGCCGTGCCTACGCCAATGGGAACAAGGTGAGCAAGGGGAACAACAAGAGAAGGAACGGGAACAACAAGAGAAGGAACGAAAACAACAAGAAGGTGTAAAGGGTTCAGAATTTTGAGGTTTCGTGGTAAGGGCCTTGTTCGTACCTTGACCTTAAAATCCTAAGAATGGGAACGGGAACAAGACCAGGTTCGGAGTCTGCCGGCGCCGCGGCTCTCACAAACCATGTGTTGCACACACCCTAGCACCTGAACCCTAGCAGCCAAACCCTAGGCAACAGCGGACCCTAGGGCCACAAATCCCCAAGCAGCATCCCTGGAGATTGCAGAGTATGCACGCCCACACAGAAATTTAGTTTGCGAAACAAAACATGTAGGGTTTAGGGTTTGGTTGTAGGGTTTATCCTCGAGACGCGCCTGCTCTTCAGGGGATGGGGGTTGTCCCGGGGGCCAACCAAAGCCGTGGGTGTTCAAAACTGCTCTATCGGCACCAGCTGAGGTGCTTTGCCCTTGCACAGGGTGGGCTCCTGGGGCATCCTGCTGCCGGTGCATGCTTGCATGCAGGGCCTCGACCTGCGCACCATGGTGTGTAGGGTTTAGGGGTCAGGGTTTGGGGTGCATGCTTACGTGCAGGGCCTGGCACGTTGGGGGATGGTGTGTAAGATTTAGGGTTTAGGGTTTGGGGTTGCCGGAGGCTGGCCTGATAAACCCTAAACCCTAAACCCTATCAGGCCAGCCTCCAGCACCCACTATGACAATACCAATCGCATGCATCCAGCTTGCCTACCCTTTCCCAGACCCACCCTTCATTATAAACCCTGAAAATATACCTTACACATAAAGAGCGGCCCCACCTATTGCATGCATCCCTGGTGCTTGCCTTTACCCTCATGTCCTGCCCACTCTGAGCTCTAAACCCTAATCCCTAACAGTGACAAAATAAAACGCATGCAGCCATATCGCTCGCCTTTTCCTTGAGGTCCGGAGCCCCCTTGAACCCTAAACCCTAAACAGCGCCACCCCAATTGCATGCATCCCTTGTGCTTGCCTTTTTCTTCAAGTCCGGAGCCACTCTAAACTTGCCAAGGTCGCGAGAGTACTCGATTTTGCCGGGGGGGAAACTGCGCACAACCTGCACCGAAGGCTTCCATTTTGTGTCCTCCGTCACTGCACATACACACATATCAGGGTTCAGGATTAGGGTTTAGGGTTTAGACTCCATTCTATGTCCTCCGTCACTGCAAACACAAACATTTTAGTGATCAGGGTTTAGGGTTTAGGGTTTAGGCTCCATTCTATGTCCATTATCACTGCAAATTGCACACCCGGAATCAGACTATGTGCAAGGTAAATGCCCTTCAACTAGTGGTCGCTCCTGTGTGCGCCAGTTCCGATACGGGATGCATGTGTGGCCATATGCCACTGCAAGCAAATGGCTTGAGCTTTAGGCTTGTGAGGTAGTGAGGCAGCTGTGTGGGATTTAAGGGTTGCAATCAGCACTGGGGTTGATACCCTACCTCAACGCGAGGCGGTGTAGGGTTGTAGGGTTTTGAGGCGGTGGGCAGTAACCGAAAGGGCAATAGATACAGACGGGCAGCCCACCCTCAACAATGGGGTTGGCCAGGGTTTAGGGTTTAGGGTGCGGCATACCTTGGCATTGGCACACCTTGGACAGCAGGCACTACACCATGTTTAGGGTTTAGGGTGCGGCATACCTTGGCACCGACACACCTTTTCAGGGCAGACACCACACCATTCTAGGACTGTTTAGGATTCAGACTTCAGGAGTAAGGGTTCACGGTACAGGGTTTAGGGTTTAGGGTTCAGGGTTCAGCATACCTTGGCACCGGCACACCTTGGACAGCAGGCGCCACAGGGGGGAACCCTGTATCTATCTAAGGACCCCTCCCGTAGGTCCAGATGCAGCAGCACACTGCAATGTCAAAGCACGAGCAGTGAGAATAATGTAATAATAATAGTAATAATAATAGTAATAATAATAATAATAATAATAATAATAAGATTGCGCAAGGCTAATTGCTGATTATTAATGACCTGATTCTGGCTTTCTTGCCGGAATGAAGTGGGTTTAGGGTTTAGGGTTTCACCTGCACAGCTGCTGCTGGAGTCGGTTCAGGGTTTAGGGTTTCACCTGCACAGCTGCGGCTGGAAGTCGGTTTAGGGTTTAGGGTTTCACCTGTACAGCTGCGGCTGGAAGTCGGGTTAGGGTTTAGGGTTTCACCTGTACAACTGTTGCTGGATGTCGGTTTTGGTCTGCAGGTATTCGAGCACCCATGTGTCGTTGTTGGAAGACTGTGCCAGGGTTCTCAGCACAAGAGTCGGGACATTACCGTTGATATATGCCAGGTGTCGCACCACTGCGCAGTGGAAGCCGCAGGTGCACAGCATGCGCAGCATGGCAGGCAGCCGCTTCTGCAAACCAAGGGAGGGAGAGTTATTATAACACGTAAGGGGAGGTTCTGCATAGCAAGGGACGGCAAAAACAGCGGTCAGCAGTTCAATTTTGCCCAGGCCATAGCAAGAGTCATGTTTCTTCTCATGTCCATGTGAATACAGCAGTAGTAGGAGCAACAGCAGTAGCAGTACCAGAAAGAAGAGCAACAAGATGGGGAGGGCGCACTTTCACAGAGAATGATAATAATGAGAGCAGCAACAACTCAACAAACTCGACAACAATGATAACATGGGATGGTCGCACCTTCAATTGCGGGTTTGGTGCGTACGCTGGCGCCTCCTCACCAACTGCCAGTCCCCGGGTGAGAAACCCTAGGAGGGTATCCATGGTCTCATGATGAAGGTCAGTAGCCCCCTCACCATAAATCGGGACTGTCTTCAGGTAGCGCACCAGGGGGAGCACAGCCTTGGCCTGCAATTGGGGAGGTAAGCATGCGTGAATTAGGGTTTAGGGCTATATGTAGGGCACAAGAGGACGGTTTAGGGTTTTCAAGGGGCGCACCAGGGGGAGCACTGCCTTGGCCTGCACAAGGGGAGGTAATCATGCGAGGAGTAGGGTTTAGGGTTCAGGTCTTAGGGTTTAGGGCTCAAGGCACTAAAGCAGTGCCTTGGCCTGCACAAGGGGGGTCAGTGGATCACGGGCCAAATGGGGAGACAAACATGTGTGTATGGGGGGACAAACATGTGTGTATGGTCATGGGTCTATTTTGCTGTTAACGATTTAACATAATACGGTTTAGGGTTTTAAATGGAGAGCAAAAGTCTCAACCCTAAACCCTAAACTCCAACACGTCAACTTTGAAGGTGTTTTGCCCTTCACTGCCACCCACTGAGTTGGTACATTTAGCCCACATTTATCACCTGCAGAGCTATATTGCTTTTAGCCCTGAATATTGCTCCGCTTACCACCGCAATTACGCTTGTTACGCTTATTACGCTTGTTATTACGCTGATAAACCCTAAATCACATATGCTTACCACCGCAATGCGCTTGTTATTTAACTATATAATACATTGTAGTACATTATAATAGTACAATTGCTGCGCTTACCTGCACCATTTCGGCTGAGATCTGCCCTGCCTCGTACATCTGGAACAGCAGCTCAAGGGCTTTTGTCGCACCAGAGTCCAAGGACCAAGGGTGTTCACGTGCCATCGCCACATCCACAATGGTCAAGATCCACACCACAATCACCCGCAGCTGATCAGCAATGTCTGCACCACCACCACCACCACCACCACCACCACCACCACCACCACCGCCGCCACCGCCACCGCCACCGCTCCCACCGCCGCCGCCACCACCACCGTTGCCATTAGCCACGCTCCACAGGACGCGCGATACCTACGGTGACTGAGTAGGCGGTGGCGTTGCCCCCCTCTGATATGACAAAATGCGAGGAAGGGTGCGCGTCCTTGTGGTCCATCATGAAAACCAAAAACCCCGGCATCTGCAGCATGTCAGCCCCTGGGATGGCGCCATAGGTGACGAGGGATGACACCAGGGCCATGGCGGCGCAGTACAAGGGGGGCTTGCCTTTGTTGAAGGCGTTGAACTTGAGAATCACGGGGAGGAAACCTGGCCGGGATTGAAAAACATCCTGGCGTCCCCGGGCGCCGAAGTGGCAAAATTAGCGAGGATGGCCAAAGCATGTCCTCCACAGCAAAGTCAGTCGAGGGAAACTTGTCAACCCCTTTGTTTGGCCGAGTATACATAGCCGGGACTGATTCGGTGATGAAGTCTGTGCACTCATCCATCACCCCCTCTTGCAGCAGCCACCTGGCGCATGCATGCGCACATATTAGGGTTTTGTTTAGGGTCTAGGTTGGTCCGTTACTTTTGTAGGAGGTCATTTAACCCTACAGCCTTCTACTCTGGCGTGCATTTGGACACCCACAGCAATGGGTGATGCTGTCGCCTGATTGCCAACGCTAGACCCTAACAGCAACTGGTTGCAAACCCTAATTAGTCCACCTGCGCTTAGGGTTAAGGGTTTAAAGCTTAGGGTTTACCTGCAGATGTCTGTCGCCTCAGTATCCCCCGCCACCGCCTTCCACCTCTCCCGCTCCAAGCCAGGCCGGGTCATGTGGGTTCCCAGGTCCAGGCTCTTGTCGTACCAGCGCTTCCCCGAAGGGTGCGCTACTGCGCTGGCCCAGCCAACCACACGGGTAGCCATGGACAGCAGCTGGCCTTGCAGGCACTGGTACCTGTGGGCATAGGGTTAAGGATTTGAAGTTAGGGTTTAGGGATTTGGGGTCACCAGGGACAGCAGCTGGCGTTGCAGGCACTGGTACCTGAGCGCAGGGTTTAGGGCTGGGGTTTGGGTTTAGGGTTTAGGGGTTTTGAGGTCGCCAGGGACAGCAGCTGTCCTTGCAGGCACTGGTAGCTGAGTGCATGGTGGGCACAGGGTTCAGGATTATAATTTAGCGGTTTAGGGTTTACATGTAGGGTTTTGTTCACCTGGTGGAGAGGTCAGGGTGCGCACAGCTTTAATGGCTAGCTTTAGGAGCCTGGTACCCAGTTTCAGGGTGCACACGGGGATTTGGGCTAGTGATTAGGGGTTGGGTTGCCTTATAGCGGAGCTCTGGGTGCACACAGGGTTTAGGGTTTTGGGCTTCCCTGGTACCTGAGCTCTGGGTGTGCTCGCAGGTGTCGTGAATGTGCCAGCAGCATCTGGGTCACTACATGGATACCCCCGTTGTGCCACAGGGCGCGCAGGGTGCCAGGCACCAGCCTCGTCATGCCATGCAGGGCGACCAGGAAGGGGGGGAATATGCCTGCGGACAGAGCACACAGGTAGGGAGGTCGGGGTTCAGTTTCAGTTTTTTTCCTGGGCCTACCCTATGTGGTGCAGCGGGTGGGTGAGGTGGAGGGGTGCCCATGCTACGATATTCTCATTACCCTTATATATTACTTTATGCGATTGAATCATGGACCTGCCCAGACCCCGACCCACACCAGTGATCTTCTCTTCACTCTCCTTCAACTCTAAACCCTAAACCCTAAACCGACTCCTTGACCCAAATTGATGTCCTTTTCTCCATGCTCCTAAACCCTAAAACCCCCAACACGTACCGGTGGTCTTCTCTTCACTGGCGCTGTACTCTTGACCCACAGCCACGCACATTGCAGTGATGATGTGGGATTGCGCCAGCACAGTGATTTGATCATACTGCCACAGAAATCATTGTCTATCGAGCACAGTGATGATGTTGAATTCAGCGCACGTATGATCATACAGCATGATCAGGAGTGATCATGCCAGATTGAGCATAATAATGTACGCAGCATAGTTGCAGAAGTTGATGATGTTGGATCGGGCACAAGAGCGATGTCAGAGCACAATGATCATGTCGCATCAAGCACAGTAATGATGCCAGAGCAGAGTGATGATGTTGGATCGAGCCAGTTAGGCCCACCTGACCATGCTGCAGCAGTGGGGACCAAGTCTTGCATCAGCAGTACCCAGGGTGAATGGGTCCAGCAGCATTGCACGGGCCAGCGCATGGCGCAATTCAACACTGGCGGCACCCTGCAAGACATCCAAGATTGTGATCATTTTTACTGTAATTGACACCATTGTTATGTGCTTGGCCATGTACCGCGCCACCCGCATGGGATTTTGGGTTTACGATTCGGGGTTTTAGGGTTTGCTCACCTGCCCAAATGCGTGCTTGGCCATGTAGCGCACCACCCGCATGCATTTCTCCAACCCACCACCGTCATCAGTGCAAACCAGGGCCTCTTGCAGCGTTGCGTGCGACTGTTCAATCACCCTACCCACTGCCGGGAAGCGGGGGTTGGGCGGGGGCACCTGCGGCACCACATTATTTAGGATTTAGGGTTTACGGTGTAGGGTTTGATTGGTTTAGGGTGTAGGATTTAGGGGTTGGGCAGGGGCACCTGCGGCACCACATTGTTTAGGGTTTAGGGTTTACGGTGTAGGGTTTGGTTGGTTGGTTTAGGGTGTAGGATTTAGGGCTTGGGCGGGGGCACCTGCGGCACCAGAATGCTTGGCATGGCTGTACTTGCAAGCAGGCGTCTGTCACAACTCACCCAAGTGGAGCGTGGTAGGTAGGTTGGCAGATGCAGGGCATCACAGTTGCAATCGGTTGGAATCAGGTGCAATCAGGTGGCGGATGCAGGTCATCAGGTGCGATCAGGTGCGATCGGGTGCAACATGACAAGATGCCTTAACTTCTAGTTCCATGGTGCGGGCTGGAGAAAGTGCCAGAAACGCTTTCGCTTCCATGTCCCCACACTTCTTAGGCATGCGATGGTGCAGCTACCCTTTTCAAGCATTAGGGTTTAGGGTGTAGGGTTTAGGGTGTATGTATACACAGCTACCCACCTCCAGGATGACCTGTGGAGGCCCTGGGACCTCGCCAGCTGTCCCTGAGATGTTGGGTCTCAGGGGATCCCCAGAAGCAGGAGCTGAGCTGCTCGCCTGTGGTGGAGCAAATGATGCAATCAGGTGTGATCAGGTGCAACCAGGTGCGATCAGGTGTAATCAGGTGCTGGACTGCCCGCCTGTGGTGGAGTCAAGCATGGGACTTGCATCAGCGCGGCATCAATACACTTGCCAGTCAATCGGCAGCTGCACAGTGGATGGCAGTGCAGGACCACCACCCGCTGCCAAATGTGTCCTTGCCGCTGAAATGCGTTGTGACTGTAATCTCTTGCAAACCAAGAGACCCCACGACATGTCAGTGCAGGGCTTGCCTGGTGTCCAGCCTTTCTGTTTGGGTTTATGGCTTAGGGTTCAGGGTATAGGGTTAAGGACTCACCTGGTGCCCGCCTGCCCGTCTCCATTAGGGTCCAAGTTTAAGGGTCCAGGGTTCAGGGTTTAGGACTCGCCTGGTGCCCGGCTGCCCGTCTCCATTAAGGTTCAGGGCTTAGGGTTTAGGGTTCAGGGTTCAGGGTTAGTACTCGCCTGGTGCCCGCCTGCCCGGCTCCCTTAAGGTTCAGGGCTTAGGGTTTAGGGTTTAGGACTCGCCTGGTGCCCGCCTGCCCGCCTGCGAGCCATCTCCCCTTGCACCAGCTCCAGCATGGCGAGGCGCCTCCCTTCCTCCAGGGGCTCCCCAAGAGCCTCAAACACACTGCACAGCAGGCGCACCCCACGACCATTACGGTGTTGTGCAGAAGCTGTGCAAAGTATCCTCCCCCTCCCCCGCCCCTCGTGTTGGTAGGTGTAGGTGCAGGTGTAGGTGCAGATGCAGATGCTGTGCAAAGTCCCCCCACCACTCCACAGTGTCGTAGGTGTAGGTTAAGGTGCAGATGTTGTGCAGGTGCTGTGGCGCTGTGTTATGCGAAACCTCCTTTAGGGCTGCTCACCGTTCAGTGGGAGTGCTCCCTCTAGGCCCAGGTGGGTCACGGCGCGGCATCTGCGGGAGTGGCGGCGGTTGAAGGGTGGGTGGTGGTTGGGGTGGGTGGGGTGTGTGCGGAGATGGCTTCGCTTGGTGGGTGTGTGCGTGGTGCGGGTAGTGCTGGTGGTGGTGGCGGGTACACCTCAGCAGCAGCAGCAGCAGGGGGTTACTACAACAAAACAGGCAGCGGCAGTTCACACCTTGCCTGGTGTGTCTATACTATCGAGGTCCTCAACTTGTCTTGGTTCGCGTTCTTAGTAGAGCCCAGCGAGGTAGCACCCTGTAGCCAAAGGATGCTGGCGGTGTCTCCTCCACCACATACGCAGTGGAACGTGTAGAACCCACAGCACCAACCGATTTGCAAGGATATTGTGCAGCAACCAGATGTATACACCTGCTCCGCAGTGGGGTGGAGTGTATACTGCAAACTAGTTTTAAAACATGCATGCATGCATATCAGTGCAAGCATACGAGCCCAGGGCCATCTGGCTACATGAAACCACCACCAAGCTCGGTGGCGGCACAGAATAGTTACCAAAGAAAGGTTCTGTTGTAAAAACTGTGCTAGCTTGTACGATGCGTCCAGGTACTGTCACCTTCCGACACGGCAAAAACTAGACTGTAGTTGAGGACTGGATACGGACTAGATGCACCAGATGACTCACGCCATCTTTCACCTGGTATGTAAGCTTTCCTCCCGGTTTAGCAGTAGCCTAGGCGAGAGCGCCTGCCTGTTCCACTGTGGGTTGTGGGTTCTGTGTTTGTGCCCGATACGGGGCTTCGCCACTCACAGCGGCGTCTAGGGGTTTAGGGTCACGAAGTCTGAGGAACTCTGGTTCTATGAACAGCGAAAGGGGCCAGACTGGCCAAAGATGGCGTTGCTATGTTCAAGTTTCGAAGGCTCTAGCGTGCACTTTTTTGTCAAGAGTCGGGGCAAACCCTAAAACCCTAACCCACAACACCGGCCAGTCAGTCAGTGCCAGTGCCCCAGACTACATTCCCCTGTCCCTCACCCTAATATGCTTTCCTGCCTGGAAAAGCGTTAAATCTGAAACCAACTATTGGATCACCGCCAAGTATAAACTTATTTAATCCACCCCAGGGTAGCCTCACTTCTGCGTTGGTCGGGTGCTCAGTCACAACCCTTGTACACGCGTGTAAACAAAAACACTCAACCTAAACACATAACTACTACATGAACTAACGTAGAGTACAACTACTCCCAGCCCGCTACACATCATCAACAGGTTACCCCTTCCGGTTGCAAACACCTGAGACGCAAGGCCAGCTCAGCGGCACAGCTCTGACCCCTACACCCTACACCCAAGAAGACCCAAAACTAGCTCAGAAGCACAGCCCCTAAATTATAACGTTATATTGAGCTCAAAAGTTACCTGCAGCGCAACCTACCCGCAAACCAGCGCCTCAGCCCGGTTAGGCAGAAACCCTAAACTCCAAACCATAAACTTGCTCCAAAGTCTCCTTACCCGCAGCACCACCGCCCATTGAGACCAACTCCACAACCATAAATAAAACACGCAAAGTAAACAAAGCATGCCTCCTCCACCCCCATCACACCCCACCCGCAGGCTTCAAATTCAGCGCACCAAACCCCGTCCTCCCCCCCTTCCCCCCATCCTTCCCTCCACCTACCCCACCGCCACCCCCCCTCCCCTCCTTCCCCTCTTTCCCCCCCTTCCCCCTCTCCTTCTCCTTCTCCTTCTCTTTCTCTTTCTCCTTGAGTGCCGCAATGATGCGGTCGATGCCCTCCAAACTTGGCCTCTTATGGGGGTCTGGATTCATCATTGACACGATCAGGTTGATGAAAGGCTGGGAGATGTGCGGGATCATCATCCGCATGTTGCCTTGCCGGATCGCCTGATAGGCCTTGCCCTCTGCGGGTGGGGGTGGTTGGGGTTGTCAGGTGCATGGGCAGGCAGGGTGGGTGAAAGGAGGTGGCGTGGTGTGACAAGTCCGCTGCAAAGCTTAGGTTCATCATTGTAGGACGAGGTGGGTCATGGGCTGGGAGCTGGGGGGAATCACGCCCCGCTGCCTGCCTTGACGGATGGCCTGATAGGCCTTGCCCTCTGCGGGTGGGGGGTGGGGGAGGGGAGGTGCTATGCACATGCAGAGAGGGCGGGGGGGGGTGGGGGTTGCGAAGTATGTGGGGTTACATATGCAGGGTCTGTGCCTGCAAGGTGGAGGAAAAAAGGGCATGGGAGGTGTACAGGTGGGAATCTCGCAGCGTGAAAGGCCACCTAGTGTGGGGTCCTGGGGTGACGATAGCAACCAGGGTGGTATGGCACGCCACCCAACATGTAAAGTTTTCAAAACAGACGAAACACGTTTGCAAGAGCGCTCAATCCTTAGCGCATCCCTCGTGGCCATCACATGACAAACTCAATCTTTTTCAATCCTCCCCATCGTTTGTCCTATTGCTCACCCCTTGGCAGCTCGTCCCGCGTCGCCATCTCATACATGCACGCCCCCAGTGCCCAGATATCCACCTTGGGGAGCGAGGTGACCTGCCCGTTGAGCAGCTCGGGGGCCAGGTACCTGGAAGGGGGAGGGGCGGGTGGTGGTGGGTGAGGGGTGTAGGGTGGGGGTGAGAAGGGTGAAGGAAAGGAAACGCCGTCAGCCACAATACACATAGACACACACAGAGCGTCTTCAACCTTGCCGCCAATACATTAAAAGCATGAATCCAAGGCATAGCCTAAAGCATAGACGGTTGAAGGGAGGGGACAGGAGAGGGTGAGTTGGCAGGTGGCGGGTGGCGGGTGAGGGGAGAGGGCACTTGATATTCCACCCGTCCAACCAAGCCACACCCTACCAGCCTGCCACACCCTCTTGTCACATTCGATCAGAATAAAAGTATAACAATGTACCTGTCGCGTCCCAGAGGGACACAGAGTACACGCTGGGACAGGGGCTCGTTACATCCCCATCCACCCTCTACAGTTTCCAAATCCCCACCTTGAGTCGCCCTCATCCCTGCGCGTGGGCCCATCCTCGGTGGTTGTTGCCAATCCCAGGTCGCCCAGGCGGTAGTCCCCAGAGGATGTGGCGTAGATGTTGTCGGGTTTTACGTCCATGTGCACAATCCCCAGGCGGTGCATGTGGGCCAGGGCACAGACCATCTGCACAGGGGGTAAAGTAGTGATCAAGACACTTGTCGCCTGCACTGTTGAATTCTCCCATTTTGGATAAAAGTGAAAGCAGTAATTGGGCCACTCACCAGTGACATATCTGACTTGGGGTTTTGGGGTAAAGGGTGCAGGCAGTAGAAAGACATTTGTCGCCTGCATTGTTAAAATATCCAATTCTGGAGGTCTGAAAACAATAGTTGATCCCACCATCTTTCTTACCAATAGGTTATATTGTTTTCAATGTGACTGGTGGCGACAATATGTCCGCCTGTTCAGGTAAACCCTTAACCCTAAAGAGGTTCCTGCAAGGGCGATGGCAAATCCCTTCCCACCTGTTTGAGTATCTCCGTCATCTCCCCCTCCTCGAATGCCCTCCCCCCGGCCAGCTGGGCCCCCAGGGAGTCCTCACATTTCTCCATTTGGATGAACATGCACTCACCCTCACCCTGCGCCGGCTCCACCCAGCATGCGTGATAGCGCACAATGTGGGGGTGGCCCACAAGAACTGCAAGCGCTTGGACCTCCTGCAGGGGGGTGGGAGGCAAAGGTTTTATAATTTGGCTTCAAGAGGGTCAAGTACAAGCACACGGATGCAGCCGCTGTTTGCGATTCTGGCGGAATATGGAGAATTGCTGCCCTGCCTGGCCTCCACCCAACATGCGCGGTAGCGCACGTAAGGGTGGCCCTGCCAATACTGCAAGCGCTTGGACCTCCTGCATGGGAGGATAGGAGGCAAGGGTTTCATGAATTGGTCTCAAGGGGGTCAAATACATGCAAGTAACGTGATACGCCACAGGGTCAGCACCCCTAAACCCTCAACCCTAAATACGCGTCATCTGCAACGCACGACATGTCAGCTGGCCCCTTCCAAGTATACCTCACCCCATTGCGCCTGTGTGATACCCTAGCACAAAAAACACCCAACCTGTCACTTACGACACACGCCGGCGCCATTGCAGCATCCCTGGCATCCCCATACCGTTTTCCCACATCCCTGTCACGTGCTACAACCATCCCCGCACCTGCAACCACTGCTTCTTGTCTGCATCGCAGTGCGGGGTGCTCTGCTTGACCGCGTACTCCACCCCGTCCATCTTGTGCCTCACACGCATCACCTTGCTGAAGTTTCCTCTTCCTAGCAGGCCTATCTCTCGAAACTCCCCCCTGCAAAGGAGAAAATTGTGGAACACAAAATAGTACACATGTAGTATACCAGTATTGCAGGATCAGCAGCCTGCACGGTATTAGAATTCCACATCTATTGATTTTTTACTTTTATTCAGTGTTTGTAGGATAGGAAGAGTTGAATGTCCATGTATTATACCAGTATTGCAAGATCAGCAGCCAAGACGGTATTAACCGGCTCATATATAACCCACTATTGTTGTTACATTACGTCTTTTTCAGTACTATAAGGTGTGACTATATCCTATACACTCCATGGGATGAGAGTGGATTTTTCTTTAGAAAGGAGGCAGATTTAATGCATCGCCACTATGCCAGGCTGACTACAGTTGCAGAGAGCAGTCCAACTGATGGTGGGATGAAGGCGGGATGTAGGGTTTAGGGTTTGCACCACCCGTTTTTGAACGTGTACAATTCGCAACAGCATGTATGCAACTGACTCGCAACCCACGTGATCAATCCGCCTGCTCGACCCTCCCCCAAAGATTTGTGGGTTGCAGGGATTTAGGGTTTTGTAGGGGCTTTTTTCACACTTTTTGCGCACCTGTATCTGCTGAAGCCCTCTGGCACTGGTCTGGGTACCTCGCTTGGCCTCCCGCTAACTGCAGACTCCTCCCGCAGGAAGACATTGCGGAAGCTGCACACATACCATGGGAGAGCAATTACAAACCAACGACACAATCTTACGGTGAATAAAATAAGGTGTATATTGCATAAATCCCCAGACATTGTATCGAATTTAAGATGGCAGCAACACAAGGGAAGGTCTTCGAATGCAGCAGGGATGGATTTAGGAAACTATCAGGACGGGCGGCTAGTCTGGCTGTACTGCTGGGACCCATGCGAGCAAGCAAGCAAACCCTAGCGGTGGGGGGACGCGCACGCACTCTGCTGGCTCCCTGATCTTCTTTATGCGCTGGTGAGGCGCAGCAACTGCTCCGGGCTGCATGGCCTTGGCTGCTGGGGGACCCATGGTTCCGGGCTGGGACAGGCCAATGGCGGGGGGTTCATCAGTGTCATCTGAAAGGGGAAATAAGGAGGGGCCATTAGGTCCATGGGTGGGTGGTGTGGGGTCGGGTGGGCGTGGATTTTGGGGGGGGTGGAAAGTGGTAGTGGTGCAGGTGGTATGGCCATGGCGGCAGTGCCCATGGCTGCTGGGGGACCCATGGTGCCTGGCTGGGAGAGGTCAATGGCGGGGGGGTTATCCGTATAACCCTGAAGAGGGGGGAAGGAAGGGAGCAGTATAACCATGGGTGGGTGGTGTGGGGTTGGATTGGCGTGGATGCGGGTAGAGGAGAATTTGGTTGTGGATGCAGGTGGTATGGACATGGTGGATGCGGCCATGGCTGCTGGTGGGAACATTGTGGAAGGAGGCCACCACAGCCCCTTGACCCACATGCACACCCCCTACGGACAACACCCCGCCGCCCTGCACACATCCCCCAAACCACCCCACGCCCCCTCCCCCGCTCTCGGGAAATTCCCGCTCGTGGATTTCCCTCGTGTGGCCCATTAACGCCGCGGGTCCGCTCCCAACCCACCGCCAAACCCTAGGGTTTTGCAACCAGCGCCAACCCCCCATGCACCCACCGTTTCGCTTGGGCTTCTTTTTCACTATGGGCGACAGGTTGGTGGGTGATCGCAGCTGCTTGTGGTGCGCGTGGTTGGTCACGTCAACTCCGAACAGGTCAGCAGGGGTGATGAAGTCGGGCGTGCTGCAGGGGAGGGGATAAAGGGGGGTTAGCACTTTGTGGTGGGCGGTGGCTGACATAGTCGGAAATTAGGGGTTTGGAGGGTGTTGATAGGGTTTTCTAAAATTTGGTGGGTGATAGTAGCTGCTTGTGGTGCGCGTGGTTGGTCACGTCCACTCCGAACAGGTCAGCGAGGGTGATGAAGTCGGGCGTGCTGCAGGGAATGGAGGGGAGCTTGAGTTTTGTGGAGGGCAGGGGTGAAAAAAGGAGCCATGGTTAGGGTTTCCGAGGGTGTTATTAGGGTTTCTGGAGGTTGGTGTATTGAAGCCCGGCTGTTTGGGGCGTGCATCGAGGGATATTGCACCGTAAACAGCACCCAAATGGCGGAGGTAAGGCACGGTGCATGGGTAGGCCTTGAGCGTCTCTCCTGCTCTAACACTGGCCCCTCGCCTTTCTTGTCAAGCACCCTTCATGGGAGAAAATGTGGTGACATACAAAGGTGGACCGGTGGACGTACCACAGCATCAGGCTGCAGTCCTGGCTGCACATGTCCCTGCAGCCCACTTGACCCTAAACCCTAAACCCTACTCACCACAGCATCTGGCTGCAGTCCTGGCTGCACATGTCCCCGTATCCCATTTCAGTGCCGAAACCCCCTTGGCTGCAGCTGGGATCGGGGAGGCTGCCGCGCTCCTCCACAACCCCCACCCTGCCGGCGTTCTCCGCCCCCCACCCCCCACCGCGGCCGCCACCGTCCCGGAAGGCGCCGATGGGGATCGGCTCCGGGGGCGCCTGGGATTGCGAGGCGAGCTCCATCAGGTTGAAGGAATTCAGAAAGCCTGGGGTGGGCGCCTGTTGGCTGGGTTGACTGCTAAAGGAGAGGGCCCGGGGGGCGTCCCCTACTTGCGCTGTCGAGGCCATGGGTGTGTCTGGGGGAGGCTGTGCAGCGCGGCGATGGGGTAGATGGGCCTTGCTACCCTTGAGAACCCTGTGGGTCTCTGAATAGAGGGGTGGTGCAGTGCGCCGGGACAAGGGGCTGGGGCTGTGTCCTGAACGGAGCGTAGAGCGGGTGTGAGAGTGTAGGGCAGGGGGGGGTAAATGGGGCGGGAAGGGCACATGGGGGGATGTTGTGGGTGGGTGGGGAGGGTTCGGTGAGAGGGCGGGCTGCAGGCTTTCACTGCTTGCGTTATTGTGGCCATGGGTTGCAAGGGGGGTGCAAACGACGCGCCAGGAAAAGGGGTGGGCACACGTTTTGTTTGCCTCGGTGGGTCGTTGGGGGGGGTAGGGGGGGGTTGAGGGGGGGGTTGAGTACAGGCAGCTGGGGAGGTAAAGGTAGGGGGTCAGGGTGGGGAGGGACCACATGCATGCTGGGCATGCTCCCCTGCAAATGCCAATACGCAGCAGCTGTAGCACGGAACAAACCCACAGGGTTGCTTACTAGTACGATTTGCACACATTTGAAGTAGGCTGAACACCACAGCTGTTCACATGCGCTCAATAAAGGGTGCTTACGATGGGGGAAGGATACCAGTATACCCAGATTATATGCTGTGCTGCCCGTGCACTGCCACGTCTGCCACGCAAGCAGTCAGCTAGATAATAGGATATTACCAGCCAGCAACCCCCATCGAGCGTCAGCTGGGTCTAGGCACGCGCCTGCAAACTCCACCGCCCAACAAAGTATGCATGTAAAGTTTCAGAACGTTGCTCCACACCGCAGACCTCGCACTGACTTACCAGGGCTGAGACGGTCCGTTTATTTATGTGGTTGAGGTTTTCAGTGCACCAGGTGGGTGCGGCGCAGCTGTACGACAGGAGTGGAGAGGAGGGCAGGGTCTGTCAAGGCATGTATTGCATTGCCAGAGACAATCGGCAACTACAGGCCAGGGGTTTCAACACACGCTGGCGTAGTGAACGCAACCACAGCTGTTGTGTTGCGTTGTGTGTCGTTTGTCGTGTGCGTTTGTGTTGTTTGCAAACGGGGCGATGGTTTGAACTTTTGAAAGCTTTCATCAAGGGGAAAGCATGTACACTGGATAACGAGGTGATATTCCACAACAATATTGTACAAATTAATGGGATGACGTCACGGCATTGCCAGGTGCCCCGAAAATCTCTGAAGCTTCCACGGTTTGGGCTGCGGCAGGTTACGGTGCCTACATTCCTGACCCAAATGTTACTGGTCGATGGGGGCGCGAAGCGAACCCGCTATGATTGTAGCCATATAACATTTGACTCCCCGTGATTGCGTCCACATCTGGGTTGCCAAAATCATACAGTCAATTACGCCCCTGACGGTCCCGAGTGTTGAATGCCGCCCGCGCTTACGCTCATTTTCCAGACGGAGGGCCCAACCAGGCAGCGGGGCCCAAAACTTGTAAGTGGCATATGCACAACCTTTTGCTCGCTGTAAACCACACCCGTTTTGTGCCAGCATCTCTTCCAAGCTGTCTTTGCCGAAAGCCTTGGTAACCTTCTCCTGCGCGTGTTGCCAGTTCTAGAGACTTCTCGACACCCCACTAGCACCTGGGCAACCCTTGCCAGCCACCATACAGCTTGCGTGAAGCCCAGTGGCGCTTCCGCCCTTCTCGTCCGTTTCTGAGGCTAATATGTTCGTGGAATAGCCTGTGCTCGACTGGGATGGAAGCTAAACGGCGCCCCTGCAGGGAGCGCGCGGGCATGCGAGCCCACCTTTCCGCCTGGCCTCTGCTCTTTGGGCTGGTGCTGGGTACCTTTGTCGATGTCAGCAGGGTGAGTTATGGCGTTAGGCGAATGGACATCTCGTGATGGGAAAGGGATGCGCAAGCTTCCACCTTTGGTTGTTCGCTCGACGAAGGGGTTGGGTGAATGGTGGGGTGGCCTGTTTGGGTGGGGTTGGGTTGGTGACTAGTCTCTCGCTGTATCTGCAGGGGCAAACCACGCAGGCGATAGTCGTCTCTACACCAGACGGTGCGTTGCGCTTTGTTGCCTTGTTAACCTGTTTCTTGCCTCTTGTGACTGTATGTGGGCCCGTTTGTTGCGAACACCACCTACAAATCCGACCCATTTGGTACTGGGCACGGGAATCGTACAAGTCACTTGCCCATTCGTCATATGGCACAATAATCGAAGCCCGCCAACACACACCAGAACAGGACACGGGGAAAACAGCGAAATGGTACTAGCAGCCATTCTCAGCAGCCACCACCAGCAACACCTACGCTGCAAAGTGGAGTGGATGCCAGCTGGGGTTACCACGCTTCCTTTTCACGCGCAGCGTATCACGTGCTGTCCCCAAAACTCTCCTTTCAACCAGCGGCTACGTCCAGTAGGAGTAACGTTCATCTCTCCTCTGCACAGGAAATGTGACCCTTGCTGGCGATACCCTTATGGGTTGCCAGTGCCTCCCCAGTTCTGTCAAGTCGGACTTCAACGCTGGGCTGTCCTTCACGTCTGCCTACTCCTACTGCAACTACATATGGCCTGACCAGCTCTGGCCCTTCTGCTATGTCGACCCCGCCACCTGCGACATCACCCCGACAGTGAACAAAGCCACCGGCAGCGCCTCCGATGTGTGCCTTCGTAAGTGCCTGATAGCACCACCTCTTGGGGGCACAGCTCTAAAACCCTCAACCCCTGCTGGACCTGAGGCAAACGTCTGCCCTTCTGGGTTGGTCCATACTGCGCTTGCACTCCATCCAGCTGGTGCAACAGGTGGTGACATTGGCGAGCAGGCCATGCCTCCTATTCCAGTGTGCACCAAGTCTGAGGCAACGTTTAGGGTTTAGGGTTGGTCCACACTGCACTTGCCTGCCACCCACCTCCTCTGGTGTACCATGCGCTGACATATGTCGATATTGACCTACCAACCAGGCATGCTGGGGTTTAGGGTTGAGGGTTTAGAGTCACCCAGCGCACCACCTCCACCACCACCACCACCCACCCACCCACCCACCCTCCCCCCCCGCAGCCACCGAGTCCGTGGGCGCCAGCAAGCTGGGCTGTGCGTGCAAGCGCTCCTACCAATACGAGGCCAGCAACGGCATGACCTTTGCGACCTCGGGGGGTTGCCTGTACGTGGATGAGGACCAGCCATGGTGCATAGTGGAGCCGGGCTGCACCGCCCTGCCGACAAACCAGATGCTGTCCACCGGAGAGGGGTGGGACTACTGCCCTGGTGCGTGCCTTAATAGGGTTTGTATAGGGTTTATACAACGGTTAACCCCTAAAGCATATGCTGTCCATCAGGGAGGAGTGGGACCACTGCCTTGGTGCGTGTTGACTAGGGTTGCATACACCGCGCTAAGCCCTAACTAGGTGTCCACCGAGGAGGGGCGGGGATTGGGGGTGGGGGGGAGGGGAGAGGGGAAGGGGATCACTCTTGGGCTTGAAGGCCAGCACATCAGCTGTGTAGGGTTTCATACGCATCCTGGACCCTTGAAAGCACTACAGCGGCAAACGCATCTAACCCCAAATATGACACAAGGGTGCCTGGAATGGGGTGGTGGCCTGGCGGGGCTGGGACGTGGATCGGAATGGGTGGCCGATGGGGTTGGGAAGTTGAGAACATGACTGCGGCATTCTGCATGTACTCGACGGGGCAGAGATGGGTCTTGAGGGGCCGCACACATAGCGTACACGCATAGCACGTACCCCACACTTTGCACCCCCCACAGGGTGAGGCCCTGCGCCGCTCACAACCCATGGGTACGCAAGTGCACACACACGCACACACCACCACCACCACCCACCTCTGGCAGACTCCGCTCGGCTTGCGCCGCCAGCTGTGCCCTCAAAGTTGGTGCTAGAAAACCCAAAACCCTAACACCCGCCCTGCTCACTCCCATCCCCCTTTGCCTACAGCCAACCCCAACATTGCCACCTGCGACCTGGTGTGGTACAGCGACCAGGAGGCAAGGGACAAGCTGTGGACCGACTACTACAAGCTGGTGGACCCCAAGGCCCCCGCACCCCCCACCAAGGAGCAGGTGGCTAAGCTGGTGGATGCCCTGCCCAGGGGCGACGTGGCGGGCAACCTCACCCTGCACATTGATGTGAATGCAACAGCCTTCTACTCGCGCGTGGCCTTCCCCGACACGGTAAGGATTCTTGGCAGGGTTTTGCTGGGCGGGAGTGGCTTGGGTTTCTTGGGCCTACTTGACCCTGCACATTGACGTGGCAAAACCTTGCGTGGAAAAGCACATGAAAAAGCTGCCTATCACCATCCCACGCAAGGGTGAGGACAGATGCGCCCGTGCTCTGCCAGTTTCCTCTTACACCCTTTCATACCTCAAGCGCTCTGGAAGCCGGCTGTGGGGTCCTTGGGTGTAGTGGAGGCAGGGTTGGATCTTGGATGGTGCATTCCGCAGCCAGCGTGGCAAAAGCCATGGGCACGCATGGGTGTTGGTATGAAGCGGCTGTGGTGGGCCCACTAGGTTGGCAGTGAAGCCACCCCCATGGCATCCGCACCCAGTGTCTATGCGGCTATGCATATGGATCGGCCTTGCAGGGATCCCCAGTACAGCATGGGCGCCCTGGGGAGGCATCCCCACCGCCGCATCCCCAATGCTCCACTCCCAGGGCAACTTCTAACCGTCGCATCATCAATGCTGCACCATGGATCATCGTCATTGCTGCACTGCACTGGGCATGTGCTTGGGCGCCTACACACCCATAGCCCCACACGCCGCACCCAAACCAGCACCCCTCTTCCCACCCGCACCCACCCCACCCCACCCGCCCGCAGGAGTGGTCCAACACCCTGGCTTACATGGACATCAATTGCGCATGCCCTGGGGGCAAGTACACTGCCGAATGTGCCACCGCCCTCAGCCTGTCCACCTTCTTCAGCATAGACGACCCCTATGCTACTGTCAACACGGTTGACCTGATCAACCAGCTCAACGTCCAGGTAGGGTAATGGGGTTGGGGAGTAGGGTGTAGGCTTTCTTGCTTGCTGACTTGGCAGGGGGCGGCCGTTTGGGGGGCCTAAACAAAAAAAACGACTGCTCCCATTAAATTTCCAATAAGCCTTGTGAAGTCAGCCGCTTTATTCATGCAGGGCCTGAACAAGGCCTGCACCAGTGTGATGCTCTTTACATTGCAATGTAAATGTTATTAATAATAAACATATAAATCTGTCTTTGTCATGCAGGGCCTGTCCACCTGCCTGAACGAGACCTGCACCAGTGTGATGTTCCGCGACGTGCCCCCCAAGTACTACAACGTAAGCAACGCGCTGGAGCTGACAATCAACCAGGACGTGATGACAGGTGCGCGCAGGAGAAAACCCCAAACCCTAAACTTTGAACTGCCACATCCCCCCTTGCCAACAGCCACCAACACCCAGTGCACCTCCCTTGGCTGCAAATCCTGCAACCTCCCGCGCTCTTGTATTCCACACACACACTCAATCCCAATCCCAAACCCGAAACCCTACTGCCTTTTCCCTTGCCCACAGCCAGTAGCCTCCAGTGCACCTTTTTGGCTGCAACTTCTCTATCACACACACTACATCCCAAATGCTAAACCCTAAACCCTCCACTTTCCCGATTGCCCGCAGCTACCAGCCTGCAGTGCGTCTTCTTTGGCTGCGACTCCTTCAACCTCAACCCCAAACCCTAAACCCTACTCCTTTTTCCCCTTGCCTGCAGCTACCAGCCTGCAGTGCGTCTTCTTTGGCTGCACCGTACCTTCCACACACCCTAAACCCTAACATCTTATCCTCCTTGCCCACAGCCACCAGCCTGCAGTGCCTCTTCTTTGGGTGCGACTCCTACAACCAGACATGCAGCCAGTGGACCATCATGACCGCATACAACATGCCCCTCTCAAACGCCATCATCGACCTCTCGGCGGCCTCCTCAAGTGACGCGACCCCAGGAGGCACCGCAGGGACCAAACTGGTGCGTGGCAAGCCTAAGCGCCTGCAGGTCATGCTCTGGGAAGGGTTTAGGGTTAGGGTTTAGGATCGGCATTAGGTTTGAGAGCAGTTAGCGCCTCGTAGTGTATGTCGCTCTCAAATGCCATCATCGATTTCTCGGCGGCCTCCTCAAGTGATGGGACCCCAGGAACCAAACTGGTGCGTGGCAAGGCGCCCTGCACGTCTGGTGACGGTGCACCGTCGTTTAGGGTTTAGGTTTAACTCCTACCTGTTGTGGCGCTTTGCCCCCCCTCCCCCAAATGCAGTCCCTGGCCAGCAACCTCGCCACCTTCAAGCTGTGGGGTGGCGCCCCCTCCCAAACCCTACCCAACCCCCCCCCCCTCCCCTCCCTGCAGTCCTAAACCCTAAACCCCTTCCTTCCCCGCAGTCCCTGGCCAGCAACCTCGCCACCTTCAACCTCTCCTGCGCCTGCACCCCGGGAACCCTCGACTGCTACAAGGCCCTGGAGAACACCACCCTCAGCTTCCTCCCCAGCCGCGACAACCCCTCTATCAACGCCTCCCTCCCCGTCACCAGCTACACCTTCAAGCCCAGTGATTGTGGGCTGGATACCAACGACCCCCAGCAGCGGAACACCTGCTGGATGGGGGGCAAGAGGAGCGGGGTGGTGGACCTGCCCACCAACGCCCTGGGGGTGGTGTCGTATGTGCAGCTGGGCATCGAGGGGTACACCAACGACGGTGCGTGGCGCTATAGAAAACCCTAATACCCTAAACAGGTTTCTTAGGTATGGTTTTGTATGTGTTAGTTAGTTAGTTACATGCATTCCAGCAAAATAGCCAGATTAGCAGTCAGTCTTGCACATGCGGCGCCACGCAG
>JAULBX010016860.1:0-89710 GCA_032358255.1 Heterotrichella gracilis | reverse complement strand
AGGCTGGCTCTCTCTCATTCTGTCTCTTCCTCAACCAACGCCCTCGTTCTTGAGATGAGGAGCGTAGTTATTTATTTGTTTATTTGGCAGCGCACAGTGGTGCCTCGCCTCTCCCGACATTGCCCCCACTGTCGAGGTCAGGTTCAAGATGAATTGCATTGGATCTTGCATTGCTCCCGCATGGGCCCTGTACGTGCACATTTTCCTGTATTATCTTCTGATGTCTCCAGTATGCGAGACTTATTTTCTCACTCTACTAGTCATGACATTGTGGACTTAGTGACACTCAATGTGTCCCAAATGTGTGCCCTTCAGGGGCACGAGGCAATAAGACGATGACGGCTAATAAATACCTTTTGTATGTTTGTTTTAATCTTGAACTTCTGCAACGCAATGCCTCCAACAGTCTCGCGAGCCCGGGTTGGCTCCCTGAATGTGACTGTCAAATAAAATCTTGCATATGTTATAAATGCGATGACAATGCAGGAAGCTGTCCAAAACAGAAATACCATTGAATGTTGGAATTTCCACAATGGCCATGTCACATGGCATGCACCCTCAACTCAGGCGCTCCTTTGCCTTAGGTACCAACGCCTAGGTACCAGCGCCTAGGTAGATGTTTTACCTCTAGACCTGGTCAACGTTCCAAACCCTAGGTGGAGAGATTGACTGTGGCACAGGGTTATAAACCTAGGCAGAGGGTCACTTGCGCAGAATTACTGCCATTGATCAGCCCCCAGTCCGTGCCCAAAACCATTGGCAACAAGCTTTAACCTCCCAGAACAAGACCCTAGCCTGCTCCCAGATCTCTTGGTTGCAGATCCCTCCCGAACAACCCTAGGCTGCTGGCTTCCCGAATGGCGACGGCTCCTCCTCATCGTCCTCGTCTATGTATGGCAGGATGTAGTCGTCCAGGGTGAGCTGGTCCTTGGCGGACATGGCAAAGCCGCCATCGCGCGTGTCCTCGGCCTGCGATTGGGGATGTAAGGTGTAAATTCATAATTTTCCTTTATCATAATAATAATAATTATTATTATTCTTCCTTATTACGATAATTTAACATAATAGATAAATTTGTATCGTGAGTCCAGTGCCAGCTGATCTCCAGGAACATGTTGCCTGACATTGGGCTTGGACACAGTTCAATTTTTTGTTTTAACTGTCAATAATAAAGCAAGGTATGTGTTGACCCTTGAAATAAGCCATTCCTATCTCACCTTTGTTGTTTCCCGCTTCTCCTCAGGTGGCACCGGCGGCTTGTTTGGATACTCCAGGAACAGGCGCTGCCTCCCGTTGGGCCTGCGCGACCGCCCCATGTGGTAGTGCGCCTGGCGGTGCGCGATGGCGTACCAAGGGGGGTCCTCAAGGTTGAGCACCTGCAGGGGAGGGGATGCGAGGGTGGGTGGGTGGTGGGTGGTGAATGGTGGTGTAGGGCCCTGGCCCAAGTGCATTCCCTCTTTGTACGCTTCAGAGTTTGATGTAAACAGTAAGTGCGCCCACCTGAAGAACAGGATGGGATGGGGAAAAGAATCTGAATTCACCGCCAAACAGCGAAAAGAGAACCTGTGCGCATGCTTCTTTCTAGGGTTTAGATAGAACCCTAAACCCTAGACCCTAAACCCTAAACTCTCTGAACCCAAAGAACCACTTCAAACCCCGTGCTTATGCAAAAGGCGAGGGTCTAAAGTGTCCCGCCTCTCACCTTTGCCAGGTTTGGCGTGTGGCGGCGCACCACCGGGTCCCCGTGGCACTCTGGGCATGGCACCACACCCGCAAGCATGGGCATGCGGTGGGGGCGAAGCTTGCCGCTGGCAGCCGCACGCAGGTTGTCAAGGATGCGGTATGCCTCGGGCTCGTCGTCCTGCAGGGATGTGGACTAGTGTAAATGCCAGGCATGTGGGGGGTTCATAAATTTCTTATATCGATGAGGATGTCGGTCCTGCGACCAGGGTGTTTGGTGGCGTTTTGGCACATTAGATTTGTCTGTGAATAGGAAGGTGACTTTTTCCTTCTTTTTGTTGATTTGGACACCCGGCGGCGTGCAGGACAGCCAGGCAAGCACATATCGCCAGGACATTCCTAAAATACAGAAGTGGGCCTGCTGTGCAAATTCCCGCTATTTTTAACCTCATTGACAAGCTGAAGCCAAATGGTGCTGATTTTGGCCCATCACCACTCAGCACCCCCATCGCCTCAAATGCGCACCTGCTGGTCAAAATTGAAGTCGTATTTCGAGGTTGGCCCGCAGTATATGCACGCGTAGTGGTCCCCCGGGGAGTCCACCAGGTCCAGGTCGCGCAGGCGCATTTGGGCGGGGCGACGCCGCAGGTCCTTGGTGCCCGCGCACTGCAAGGGAGAGAGTATACACAGAGTTAATATTTACAAATATTAAACATAAAACATGTGTATATATAACTTATAATCTGATCTCACTTTGCAAATCCTTGGTGCCCGCGCACTGCAAGGGAGGGGAGGCAGACATAAATGATCACACACATGTTGAATGACAAAGGGAGCGAATACATGAAAATTACACTCCCAAGTCGCCAATGCTTGGATGATGGCAATTAACTAGGCAGAGGCTGTTTAGCGCTTTGAAGAGCAGAGCAGGTTTATTTGTAGCCGTGCACTGCACCGGCAGGAACACATGACTCCTTGCTACACCTTCATACGGGATGGATAATGAAACACAGCGAAAGCTATGATCTTTCTTACCCAGCCACTGTGCAGGAAAAAAGTGCACAAACGAAAAGAATGGATAAAATGCAAGAATACATGCAATAATATGGCTCAAGTGCCATAGAGGGTGTGGGCAGGATATTGCCGGGGTTTCAGTAGGATTTTCCTAGGCAGATAACCCTACCAGCCCTGCTGCTGCGCTCGCATGCCAACGTGAGCAGCTCCTACCACATGCAAGGGTTTATCAGGGATCTTGCCAAGGCTGCACCAGGGTTTGCTCGACTCACATGTGGGCATATGACCCTCCCCGCCCCCCTGCAGTGCTCGCATGCACTGGTGAACAGGTCCTCCCACATGCTCTTCAGCTGGTTCACCACAATGCCGAAGGAGGCAACCTGGGCCGGGTAGGGGGCAGTGGGTGAGCGACGTGGGTTGTTGATGGTAAAAATATAAGTGGGTTTGCGACAAGTGCGTGGGTGGGTGATTGTGATTGGTTCAGTGATTTTGTGCGGTTGGGGTTGCAGCACCCACTGCTCTACCTGGGACAAACCTTGTGCAAGCCATGCCCAAGTGTGAGGCCGCCATGCCAGGCCAAGGGCTCGGAACCCTACCCTTGGGTCAAAACCCCCAGCCAAGGTAAAATACCCTAGCCTAGGGTCACGCACCGTGCTCAGCCCTCGCACCACATCCAGGATGGGCTCCGGGGTCATCATCCTGCCCCAAAACCCTTGCGCACAACCCTAGAAAATGCCCTTGGGTAGAGCCTGTCCGCACCCGCTCTGTTGCCTGCAGGAATGGAAAGCAGGGATTAGGGGTAGGGTGTTGCTGAGGCATCGAGTCTTGGATTCCGGTCGCAGGTCAGGTCGCAGGTGCTTGTGCATGACAAGGACCAACTCAGCACCTGATGCACTAGAGTTCACAAGGTAAATAAGGGGTATAAGGGATGCCCTGTCAGGAAGCACCTGCAGCCTTGGAACCCTGGCTATTTTAAGGGCATAGACCTACGCTAGAGCTCACATGACTAGTTTATTACCAACTGTCCCACCAGTTGTCTCAGGGCTGGCTAGACAAGCAGTGGGGAGTGAGGCCACAGTTGAAGGGTCAGTGAACACATTAAATAGGAACCATCTGGTTTCCATCGTTCATACTAAGTTTGATGTGTGCTGTCGGAGTGCATATTGCGACTGGCAGTGCTGTAATACCAGTGTGCGGCTCTGAGAACGGTGAGCACTGGTGGAGAGGGTAAGGGCTCGAAAATCGTGTAATTGATGGGTATAAGGTGGTGGTGGTGATGATGGTGATATGCATGCATGTGGACTAGATGGGATGCATGCATATGGTCTCGATGGGAGGCACGCAGCAAAGCAGGTTAATAAAGTCCCCACAAGCGTTGGCTTCTTTTCAAAATAGTGCATATCCCCAACAGGGTCAGTTTGCACTAGCGGGTGTCCAGGGCGAGTGATGACCTGCAGCATGCATTGGATGCGGGGTGACTCCCACCTGTGTAGTTGAGCGGTGGCAAGATGGTTGGCCTCTACCGATGCGCCGTATAAGTCTCCTGGGTGTGTGGCGATGGAGGGACGGTTGATGAGAGGGTCCCCAGCCCGCGGGGTTGCTCGATGTCCAGTACCTTGCCACCAGCAACCGTGTGACGGGCAAACACGGAGGTATGTCGGTGCACCGGTGGTGGGTAGGTACCGTCGGCTGTGCTGTGGCTTGGAAGTGAGGTGCAAATAGGCCTGCAGGTTGTGCACCAAACTACAATTTGTCTGGGTTTATCCACAAGGGGCGGCGAAAGGGGCCGACGGAAATTGAGCAACAATTAACAGCAGATAAACCAGGCGTAAATAAATAGAATTCTCACCACCAAGGCTTGGCAGATAAGACTCTGCCTGGAGGCATTCAGCAGCCACACTTTGTAGCTTTCAAGGCTGCAAGCACTGCTTCTCAGCCCACAAAACGTTTTCAAGCACACCCTGCTCTACAGCACTCACACCACGCCAAGAGGCTCGCAGGATCGAGGTTGACCACCGCTGTTCCACACCAGGTGCGGACGTCGCCAATACATGCGGCCACGGACACCTTGCACCCACTCGCATTGGCCCGTTGCGCGTTGCAGCTGAGGTTTAGTTTCGAGTCTGCGCGTATTCGTAGTTGTGAAGGGCCCTCTGTATCGTTGGTGCATGTGTTTTGTTGGTGGTAACGGTGGGCAGGTGACGTGCACCTTCCAGTGTGCCACCACCTCGATTCTTGGGCGATAGCCGCCTCGGCTCGAACCTATCCTTCGGTGCTGAGCGGCTGGACTGGCTAGCATCAAGAATTGCGTGGTCAGGCAGGTGGGCGGTCCGTGGTTCGAGCCGGGTTTCGTAACGAAGCAGGCAGCATATTCGTTCAAAAAACAGTCCCGTGGCCGGGTTGTTTCGGCCACGCCACAGCCGTGTGAACCAGCTCCGGCTACTTCTGCCGCTAGTCCCTAACCGTACATGTCTTTTGCCTTGATTAGGTTGTTGTCAGCGTCGCGTTTGGGGTCGCACTGTTGCCACATGTGACGGCTGTGTGGCGTTTCCCGCCACCGTCCGCTTTGCCTGGTTGTAAGGCTGCGCTAGCTTGTGGAACCAAACTCTAGGCTAGAAGGCTGCATTGTATTGTGACATCGGCCACGTATTTTCACGCAGTCGCCGTGTTCAAATCGCCTTGTTGTGTGAGTGCCTCTCTCTCGGACAGTTTCCATATGCATGCATAGACGGTTGCCAGGGTGCATACGTGCCCAACTCCTTTGCGGGCTATATGCATGCACTTAAAAAATAGACAAGGGTATGGTCTGTGCCACGCCTTTACGTACGGTCACCGCATATCATCTTGATGCGTTTTGGGCGTGTGAACAAGTGTCCCCAGCTGCAAAGTCTGTAATGCCAGCTTTTTGCTGTCTGCCGGGCCTTTTGCTACTGCAATTACTTGCCGCTATCCTGGTTTCATGGGTGAAACCTAGATTTGCCGTCCACATGCATATACGACCGAGCCCGTGTAGGGTTTAGGGTTCACAAGGGTTTTCACATGCATCGTACCACGTGCACGTGCCCCTTCCATGGACTAGCATGCCCACTTTTGTCTCTCGCAACCTGTCTTGATGATGGAGGATGTTCCACACTGTGGGAGCGCGTAGGGTTGAAAAAGTATTTTCTTCCTGTTGGCTGTCTGCTGTAACCTGGCTGTTCCGCCTCGCGCAGGCCGAACGACACCGCAACAATCAACAAAGCAGCAGGAAAGGCCTAGCGTGCAGTCAGCGCAGGTCCCATCTGACACACAGCAGCTGGGCAAGGAGCAAGTGTGCTGTTGGGCACCGCATTCCACTGGCCAGCACCTGGGGCCAGGAAATCCTTCAGGGCTTTTGGGGTGACACCATCCGCGCAGCACACCGCACCTGGGACCCACACTTGTTTCGTGGCAGAACCCTAGGATCTCTTTGGGCTGGGCAAGCAGGCAGGGGAGGGGCTTTGGGGGGCGGTGATATCACTCCCGGGTTATCAAGGGGAGGAAACTCTAGGGTTTGTGGAAGGGGGCGCAGCAGAAAAAACCTTGGGTTTGGAGGTGTTCCAGAGGGGGAGTGGTGTGATACGCCACACCAAGGGGAGTGGCTCTCGTGAGCTACAGAGGGGAGGTCACAATGGCTAAAAGTAGGTGGAAACCTGGATACTCTAGAACCCTGGCCCTCAAGTTGGGTGCCCTGTGCCCTACCTTCCAAACCCTTACATGGGGCTAGGGCATCTGACCTATTCTTCGCCTATTCATTTGCAGAAAAGGGCTCTCGCCGCTCCCAGCAAGATGATTGGGACGATGGGGAATCAACAGCGGGGGGTGAGGGGTCCCTGGCAGGCCAGGATGGGCACGGGGGGGAGGTGATAGTCGACAACCCCTTTGATGCCTACACCGACTGCCTGTATGAGAAGAGGTAGGTGGCGTGGCAGCAGTGGTGGTAGTTGGTTGGTGCGAGGTGCGAGGTGCAGGGCACGACTCCTCACGCACTGCCTGCATGAAACGCGACCAGATGGGTGGTGCTGTTGGTGGTGGCAGTGGTGGTGGGTGGTAGTGGTGCTGATGGTAGTGGTTGTGATGGTAGTGGTGGGTGGGTTGCTTGGCGGTGATGGTGTCTTGGGGGATGGTGGCATTGCCTGCATGAAATGGGGTGTGTGGACGTGGGCTGCTGCTGCTGCTGCTGGGTGTTTGGCTGTGGGGGTGACCGGGAGGCCACGTGGGGTAAAGTGCGCAGCCAGACTAAAGAAACCCTAGGTTAAATCCTAGTCAAATCCATTTTTAAAACAAAAAAACTCTTTTCCGCAGGGGCAGCACGCGCGACAGGGGCCTGGCTGGGCTGGCCGCCCTCCTCCAAGGGGGGTACAATTACGAGGAGGCAGAGGGGAGGAAAGACACGCTGCTTCGCCTGTGCCTGGGCTGCCTGCGCAAGGGGGGCGGTGCGGAGGGTGCTGCTGCGTGCAGGGTGCTGGCGCTGCTGGTGGTGACGCTGGGGGCGGGGGAGGACGCGGAGAGGTGCGGGTGGTGGTGGGGGTGGGGGATGTTGGGGACGGAATGTGCACTGGTGTACACCCTGGAAGAAAGCTTGTTGTCCCAACAGGGTGGTTCAAAGAACACGCCATGGAATCCAAGAACGCACTGTTTCCGCCCCATAGAGAATATCGTCAAAAAAACGCTGTGTACATGGCACGCTATTCTGGGTGATTCAACGCCCTCGTGACCCCGCAGGATATTTGGCGAGATGCGTCGCCCGCTTGAGGCCTCTGCTGGCCCCCACTCCTCCCCCGCACTGCGCGAGGCGGCCATGGATGCGCTTGCGGTGGCTGCCTTTGTTGCGGCTGGGGAGGGGGGGGAGGCGCTGGCGGTCATGGGGCGACTGGAGAGGGGCTTCGGGGCAGGTGGGTGGGGGGGGCTGGCCTGCATGCATGGGCACAGGTCAGAAGCCTTTGCAGAATTTCCCTTGAAGAACAAGCACCCTGGTGTGCATGCATATTGCGTGAGGTGCTGGGTGGGTTGGTTGGGGTTGGGGTGGTTCGCGCTGAGACCCCGGTATACATGCATCATGGAAGAAATACTCGTATGTGTATTTCGTACCAACCCCACCGTCTCCCAGCTACCCACCACCTCTCCCTCCTGCAGCCAACCCCCCTGTCCAAGCCACCGCCCTGCGCGGCTGGTCCCTCTTGCTGTCCACCCTCCCCCCGCCCCTCCTGCCCCCCGCATTCGTGGACACCCACATGGCAACACTGGCGGCGCGGCTACACGACCCAAATGTGGATGTGAGGCTGGCGGCGGGGGAGGCGGCGGCGCTGCTGTGTGTGGGGGCGGGGCCGGGGGAGGAAGAGGTGGGTGGGATGTGGGGGTGGTGGCGGTGGTGTATCGGTACAATGGGTGGTTCTCTGAACGTACAGCTGGCGCCTTGTGACTGACTTGCTGCGGGGATTAGGGGGACATTTTGTGGGGGTTCATGGGAACGTTTTGTGCGCACTACCCCCATACAACCACCCAAACACCCTAGGGGAATCCCTTGTCTTCAGATGCCGCTTCAACCATCCCAAAGACCCTTAGAACCCACAGCAACAACCATCTACCCTGCCTCTTTCCACAAGCCCCACGAAAAATCCCCAATCCCCCCCACCCCACAGGACAGCGCCGAGTCCGATGACTCCGCCTCCGACACCTCTCCCTCCCTCGACTCCCTTGCCTCCACCACCTCCCACTTTGATGACGTGGTGGCGCGCATGCGTGACCTGGCAAAGAACAGGGGGGACAGGCTACGAAAGGCGAGGAGGGAGCGCGCCAGCCTGAGGTCGTCCTTCAGGGGATACTGCAATGTGATGGAGGTGGGGTGCGGGGATCGGGGTTTTCTGCAAAATGAAATTCCGTAAAATAAAAAACAAATCCATAAATTTTCTCATCAAGGGACAATCCGAAAAATTCGATGGAATTTTTGAAAGGCCCTATCGATTAAAATATTCTGGGAAATCCACAATTCAGTCACCTGCACAGATAGAGTCTTGTGTGGAGTGACCTCATGCCTGTCAAACTCCTCCCACCCCCTCACAGTATCATCCCCTGTGCGCCCTTAGCCGCCTTGACCTCAGCCTTGCCCTGGCATCCCCAACTTCCTGCTGAAACCCCTCATCCCAAAACCCTACGCCAAGCCCTAAACCCTGTGCCATTGCCCCTCACCCCCAGGACGGCAGCGTGCCCGCCACCCAGCTGCGCCTGTGGGCCGCACGCACGCCAAAACCCTATGCCAAACCCTCACCTCTATGTCATTCTTTTCAGGACGGCAGCGTGCCCGCCACCAAGCCGTGCCTGTGCACTGCACGCATGCCAAAACCCTATGCCAAACCTTAACCTCTATGTCCTTCTTTTCAGGACGGCAGCGTGCCCGCCACCAAACTGCGCCTGCGCCACGGCGACACCCTAGTGGTCGACACCCTGCCCGCGTCGGTGCAGCTTGCGGCATTCAGGCGCCTGCTGGGCACGGGACTGCAGGAGCACCTGCAGTGCAACCCGCTGCTGCACCAGGTGGGGGGTTGCAGAGGGGGGGTAGTGGAATGGAATGCAGGGAGGGTGCTATTGTAAGCAAGCTGTACATGTGGCAGCCATCTTGCCTTTCTGGTGTGAGTACATCGTGTGCATGGATACAAAATGGCACTTGTGGGCACCGTAGCAGCTGAACCAGTGCGCTTGCATGCCCTGCGGCCAAGCATACAAGAGGGGGGTGGGGTTAGACCTGGCCAGGAGCTCTCATGTCTGGACGAGGCTTGGCTTAGGGCATGACTGCGGGTGGGCCATCACATGGTGCAAGGCAAGACAACCTAGAGTTTGATGGCACATCCTGGAGGGGTGGCCGCCTTCCGGGCTGCTCCGCTGGAACTAAACTAACAATGACCATAGCTTGCAGCACCTCATATGTATAGACGGCTATTTGGTATCGCTGCTGACCCACCCCTGGCCGCAGGTGTTTGGTTTTGAGCCGCGAGGGGAGGCGCTGGACAGGCTGAGCGCAAGAGAGAAGCGGCTCTACAGGTGAGGACAGCGGGGGTAGGGTTGGCCTTGTGCACTGGAGGAGTGGCTGTGTACTGGGTTGTGAACATGGGATGTTGGGGGCTTACATGTGTTCAGCCACCTTGTAGCCAGCCTGGCATCGCTTTCTATGCTTCGCCCTACTGAAGCCAGCTCTTCCCCAAATCCATTGGTAAACCAACCCACAAAACCTACGCCATGACAATGCCACATTCTCTAACACCATCCCACCCGCAGGTCTGCCGACTCCAATGCGCAAACCCTGCTTAACCCTAACTCCCAACCCCAATCTCAACCCTACCCCAACCCCGCAGGTCGCCCGCCTCTGCCGACTCCAAGGCTCGCACACGCGACCGCCGTGCCAGCAGGGGCAAGGCAGCGGCGCACAAGGGGGGGTTTATGGAGGGGGACTGGTGACAATCTGCTCACAAGGGCGGTTCCGTTGCAAGGCAGGGGGGTAGCCCAGGAGGGGAGGGGAACATCCAGCCTGGTAGACTGCCAGTTGCCCTTTCAATTTGCACACCTCCCCGGGGCTGGGAACCGCTCAAATTGGGAGTTGTCTATGGATTGTATAAACTGTGCCGGCCTTTTTATCAATACCTTTTGTACGGGATGGTGGTGATCCACCTGTAGGAGGGTGGTATTATTTTTTATTTGAATTTACAACCCATGTAGATGATGCCTACCTCCCCCGCCGTTTGGGTGCATGTGGAGGTGTGGTTGATGATCTACCCAGGTCCTGGAAGGGACTACGAGGTTAATAAGCCTTTTGGAGCAGTGGCTTTGTTTTTTAGAAGTTGGAATAATTTTAGTCCTTATTCCGCGGAATAATGCATTGTAAACAATACTTGCTGGCAGGCTTCATTGACCATGATGCCTTCACAAGCTGCTCCAGGAGCCATCCCATGCATGCACCACTGGCCACCCTTGGGGCCATGTCATGCCAAGCATTATGCTGGCAGCTGCTAGCATATATGGGGCCTAGTAGGAGTATAGTATAGAAGCCACTGCAGAGTCTGACCCCGAATTCAGTGCCAGTCTGAGCTAGGCGCCATACATGAGATTCCATCATGACCGGGACACTCCCCAACAAGTCGGTTGGGGATGAGTCACAGGGCACCCCGCTTGGCGGGCCATGGCACAAAAGAACTTCAAGTTGAACACTGCAGCATCAATGGCACACATGCGGCAACTGTGACAGGCCTTTGGCTTTAAAATTTACTGTAACAGGCAATTTAGTTGTGAATAAATTTCGAAGTCTGGATCACGAGAAGAACAGTTACTGTACGCTTTCAGACTTAGTTTGGATTTCCATCTCTGCAGATGTGGTGCCAGTCCTCTTGCACTGCCCGCAAGACCACGCAGGATTATATTATGCTTGCTATCATATATGCCTGCCATCAAGCATGGTGGCACGCACGCTAGCACTTCTAGTAAACCATGTTTGCGATTGTTTTCCTGTTTTCCCCCTTTTCCTCTGCTATCCTGTCACAGCCGTAACCCCTGCGTCTTCACACACCACCGCCTGTGCCTGCCCCAGTCAGAGGCCATGCACTGTGGGCCGCAGTACCACGTGGCCTCACACCGGGTGTCAAAGCAGTCTCCGCACTTGAACAGCTTGGGGAGCTGCGCTCGGGAGTGGCCGCAGTGCTGACAGCACTTGAACCTGCGGGGGGTGAGATGGGTGTGTGGAGCCATTGGGGTGTGCACATGGAGGTTGTCGGGAGGAGAGCTGTGGGTGCGCGGGTGGGTTCCGCTATGGGTGGGTGGGGGTTTAGGGCACACGGTTTGACAATTCAGGGTGGACAGGGTGTAGGGTCCAGGGTAGTGTTATCTAGCAGGGGTTGATTTGGGGTTAATTGGCTGGGAGTCTTGAGGATGGACGCTGAAATCTGCAGGGAAATGTTGAGAGTTGCAGCGTGCAGAGTTTGAACAGCATAGAGATTCATGGTTGAGGATTTTCCAAAGTTGCTATGGTTCAGTACATGCGGTCGAGTAAAATCCATGAAGAAACAAAGAATGCAAACCCTCATCCAACCCTAAACCCTCCAACCTTTTAAACCAGCCTTCCTCCCAAACACACGCACAAACTCTGTTGAACAGTAACATGTAATCCTCACCCCCAACCCCTGCACCCCCCCACCCCCCACCCACCCACCTGATCCCAACCACATCCGTGTGCGCACCAAACCCCGCCCCACCACCCCCCGCCACCAAAAGCACATCCCCGCACACCACCGCAGCCGCAGATGATCGCCCCCCGAGGGAGGGGGCACCTAGGAGGGGGGTGGGGGCGGAGGGGGGTGGTGGTGGGCCCAGCAGCGCTCGCCAGGTGCGTGTGGTGGGGTTGAACTCAAACACGTCTGACAGGTGGACCAGGCCCACGTCAGCACAGATGGAGGTGGAGGTGCCGCCTGGGAATATAAAGAATAAATGAAGATTTCTATTAGTTACCAAAATGTCCTATGCTTTTAACAGCGAGGGCAGGGTCCATTTTCCAGATACTTCTGTAACTTCGTATCGTCTGTTCAGTGTTGAACAAGAACATGTCGAGGTGTGGGCTAGGGCAGGGTCAAGAGAGATTGAGGTGGAGCTGCCACTTGGGAAAAAGGGAGTTGCATCCACATTGTGAACTCCACTGTTTTTTAAATTCATGGCCGAGTATACTCAGTCCCACAAACGCGACCTCACCCCCCACCCACCCACCTACAACGTACACCATCCCGGTACTGCTCACAGCACAGCTGGCTTCAAATCTTGGGGCGGGCACATTGCCCCAGCAGGGCACCTCCTCCCAAGCAGCCTTTTTGCCCCTTGGAGGAGCCAAATTCAGGCGCCACATGTCGCCAAATGTGTAGTCCTCGGTGCGGTGGCCGCTGGCAAAATTTCCCCCTTTTATCGGGGACCCACATCCTCCCCAGATGTACAGGAAATCGCCAGCCACCCATGAGCAGTGTGCCTGTGGTGGGGTGAGGGGTGAGGGGGTGTGGGTGTGGGTGGAGGTTGTGGGTGTGTTTGGAGGATGTGGGTTTGTGGAGGAGGGATCTGTGGGGGTTACCCCAGCCGCCAACTGGGGCTGCCATATTGACCCATAGTCACGTACTTGCAAACTGTGGTTTCAGACGTTGCACTTCACGTGGGTGGAAAGAGTCCTATCACTCCCCGGCGGGGGTATGCAGGGCCCAGCAATGCATGGCTGTGTGGCAGGAGTGCATGCCGCGCACCGACAGGGCTGTGGTCAGGATCGAAACAAGCTTCATGCCTGCATTGGGTCTTTCAGAAAAGATACCGAAAAGATACCGAGTCCAAAAGGCATCAAGGTGATCGCCGCACATCCCCAGCCACAAGCAAACCATATTGTTGAGTGCATGGTGACAGGAATGCATCAGTGCCTCACCTGGCGGGCTTCCGGCTGTTTGGGCGATTTCCCATAATCTGTGAACTTGCGCCGGTACTGGGCGGGGCATCCCATGATCAACCTCCATTTGCACGTCTGGAAATCAAAGCCCCAGGTGTCCCCAAGCTCTCCTTTGCCAAACTCAAAACCCCCTGCAAAGTTCAAGGTTTGGGGTTTAGAGTAGGGTTTTGCTGGGTGCAAGGTTTCGGGGTACCCTGCTCTCGGGTCTTGCAGCGATTTGGGGCTCGTATCTTACCAAACACAATCATGGTGTTGCCCCACACCACTGCGGAGTGGCGCTGCCGGTCTGGAGGGGCGGGCCCCACGCTGTGCACCCCCTCCCACCCAACTGCAATTGGCTTTTTTGACACGCCCCCCTTGGCCACCCCAGAGACCTTAGCTAGGGTTTGCACCAAGGGGAGGGAATGGAGGTCGAGTTTCCATAGGAGGGCAGGGTCTTCAGGCTCGTGAGGCGAGTTCTTGCCGGGTAGTTTAGGGTTTTTGGGGATGTACAAGACCCCGCCGTACACCCACATGGCCCCGTCTTTGTTGACAACACAGGTGTGGCCGGAGCGGGCGGGGGGCCAGTCCCTGCGGTGGGTGGTGGCAGATGGTGGGTGGTCCATACGGAAAGGGAAATGGACATCAAATGCAGACCTGGGATGGGAGTCTTTTAAGAACGGCGTATAATGAACACCAATGCATGTGCTACAACAAGGGCGGGGTTGGCTGATGTCGGTGCATACAGGGTGGCAGTGGGAGCATTGGATGTTGGATTAGGTTCAAAATTGCAAAATGTATGTAGGGATCCCCAGGGATTGTAGGGTGCACATGTGCAGAGGGGGTGGGAGCGCGGACCCTTGTCTGTTTGCCACGGTGCGCCCCCCAACCCCTAGCGCGCATTTTGCCCCCCAAATGTACATGTCTGGCTGAAGCTTGGCAACATCAACAACAGTAAGCGTGTCCTGGAGAGGGGGGGGGCAAAATGGTGGGTAAGTGGGGGGGCAATCTGCTCAAAGTCGGGGGCAATATGAGCTCAAAATTTAAAACAGACATTTTCATTATAAAAAACCATTTTTTAAGTTATATAAATTAAGGAGGTTGTTACTGTGCACACGACAGGGTGGGGCCAATGTCACAGGGGTGTGATGTGCGCATCCTGATCAACAGCAGGCTTGTGCCTGGTATGCTCAACAGCAGGCAGGTGCTGAGGCAACATGCAGCATTTCACAGTCAAGATGCAGGCTTTGCCAAGAGCACTGAATATAATCAGAAGTCCTCCTGGCGTTGCACACAGATCGCACGCGATCGCACACGCACACCCAGTTGCCTCCATCGAGGAATGCTTGATTGACCAGGACTTGCCCGGCTTGTTTATGGGCTAGGGTTGAGGGCTAGGGTTTGGAGCTTGGGGTCAAGCCGCACGCACCGTTGACTCCATTGTGGATTCGCTCTTCTTGCCGGCAAATATGTACACGCGGTTCTGCACAGGCAGCAAGAAGGCATGTCAGGGTTCCATAGGGTTGACAGCCAAGCAGCATGTTAGGGTTCCCTAGGGTTGACAGCCACACTGCATGGGTACAAATGCAGGAAGGCCAATGGGGCAGTCTGGCTAGGGTTTAGAAGGGGTTTGCCAGGGAGTTTGCCAGGATTTTTAGATATTGTACATCACTGCTGTTGGTCTGAACCTGCCCACAGCCCCCCTGGCCGCCAGCTGTCAATCAGGCAGGCAACCTCCCAGCGATGCACACCACTGCTTGCAGGAATTGCAAACGGTTCAATTTGCAACTGGCGCAGACAACCACTAGGGTTTTGTCGGGGTTTTGCTCACCTGGTATGTCACCGCTGTGTGTCTGCATCTGCCAACAGCCCCTTCACGGGGGTGGGCAATCGAGGCGCAGCGCTCCACACTGCATCCCAGGGACAAGTGAAAACGGGGTACAAGTATGGACACTGGGTATTTGCATGACTGGATTGGAGACTAGATACAACGCCCATGCTGCCTGTCCCCAGGCCCGTGCGTCTGTTAGAACAGGTGAAGGCAAACAGGTAGTGGCAGTGAGAACGCGGTGCACAGCTGTTCAATGTGGTGTGGCTGTGCTGGTGCGTGTGACAAATGGCCGTGGCTGTGGCTGAGTAAATTGCATGTGCTTGCCCCCCTGACCACAGTTGAACCTCCAGAGGCAGACTCTGGCTGGCACAACCTGGTGGCCGCGGCGTATGCCAGGCTCACTATTCAACAGGCAACGTTGCTGCTAGGTATCCTGCGCGCGGCCCAACTACCTGACGCAAATCGATGCCACCTCTGGTTCCCCCTTCCAATCCAGACACCACAAATTGTCCCACACCAATTCCTGGACACCCAGAATCCTCCGGCAGCACGAGATGTTGGCACTGCACCGCGCCCCCACCCCCACCCATGTCCCCACTGCACCCCCACCTGCACCGGATGATGGCAGCCGCGCAGCTGGTCTCCGCCCCTTCTGCCACTCCCCCCTCAGACTTCCCATCGGATTTAGGCTTTTTGCCCCCCTTGTCAGCACCGGAGAACGCCAGCAGGAGGTCACCCGAGTGCTTCTTGCGCTTGTCAGCATCCTCCTTGACAGGCACAGCGTCCAGAATGGTTTGCAGGGTGGTGTAGTGCAGGGCCTGGGGGTAGTTGCCCAGGCGCTGCAAGGGGGGAGGGTTTTGTAAATGTAGTAGGGTTAGTAGGGTGGTGTAGTGCAGGGCCTGGGGGTAGTTGTCCAGGCGCTGCAAAGGGGGGGGGGGGGGGGTCTAGTGTGTGGGGTTCATGGTTGTGAAGACCAGGTTGTAGGGTTTAGGGTCTCATAGGGTTGGCTGCGTGGACTTGGGGAGGGTTGCCCCTGCTCTGACAAGGGAGGGCATTGGGAGGGTATTGTGCTTGTTGCCGGGTCAGTAGTGTACCGTTAGGTTGGTTTTTAACCTTACTGTGTCAGTGCATGAAGGGGATGGTATTAGAGCAACTCCAAAACCGCCACCATGTAGGGTGGCGACTGTTGGAGGTAGGGATTGCGCTGGTTGCAACAAGCCATGCAATGCAGCCAGGGCCATGCCATGGGACGCAGCACAGTAACGGTGTGAGCATGATTTTCTCTGGGGTTTCGTGTGGAAGGTGTGTGGTGAGACACTGGGCCTTAGGGTGCAGGTTTTTGAGGGTTTGCGTCTCGCACTTTGAACGCAGTAGCCATGCCCTGCAGCGCCTCAGGGTGTTAGGATTTGTGGGGCGCACCTCGACCACAGTCGTCATGCGCAGCATCGCCTTGAGTCCTAGGCTTCAGGGTTTGTGGTGCGCACATGGAACACCCTGGCCAACCGCTGCAGTGCCTTACAGTTTGGTGATTTTAAATTTTGCGGCGCCCACCTTGAACGCCGTCGCCATGTGCTGCATTGTCTTCAGGTTTAGGGTTTCAGAGTTTGTGGCGCGCACCTCGAACGCCGTGGCCATTCTGTGCAGCGCCCTGAGCACGATGGTGAGGCGGTCTGGTGGGTAGGCCTTGGCCGTGTACCTGCCCTCGTCAGGGCCCCCGCGGGTGGTGAAGGTGCGCAGCGCGTGGTGGGCGTCGCTCAGCATCTGCGGGTGGGGAGCGGGGTTTGAGATGAAGGGTATCAGTGGTAGGGTTTAAGGCCATACTGGGGAGACTAAGGGCCATTTTAACCAAATTTGTGATCCATGTCATTTGGCCGCATTAGACACCTCACCGAAGTTAGTAATTACATATTCTGAAAGATCATGACAAACCCGATTTTCCTATATTGCGGGGTCACGTGTTTTCGGTGAGATGGTCGACCATCGTCATATTCTTAATCCCAAATTAAACCCTTAAACCATACACACCTGTTCGTAGAGCCCCAGCTCCTTGGCCGCTGCCGCTCGGTTGCTGTACAGGGCGCCTGCCACAGCAGCGGCCTGGGAACCCCCAGGCAGGCACCCCTCGTAGGGTTTTTCGCATGTGAAGGACAGGGCCCCTGAGTCAACCACTTTCCTGTGGGACCACAAGACAACACACCTTGAGGCACCACAAAATGACTGCGACTGCATAATGGGGGCAAACGGCCCGACCTGCAATTATGTTCTTGAAAAGATGCACTGCAGGTATTTAAACAAAATCAGCACAATTATCCAGGATAACAAGGATACATTGCCAGCCTACAAATACAGGTGCTTTGCTACTTGCCCTTTTCAAACCCCAAAATATGTTAGGAGCCAGGCGCAAGCCCCCACATTTGGGGAGTTGGGATGCCAGCACTGTGTTTGTGTCCCCACCATATGCCCAGTGTGTCTATGCGCATCCCACCGTATGCCCAGTGTGTAAATCTTGAATGCCTCCCTCCACCTCTTGGCCTTGAACACGATGTTGGCATCGGTCTTGATCACCTCAACCTCGCTGCCAAGGGCCTCCAGGCCGGTCTTGCTGGGGGCGGGGCTGGTCATGGTGCAGAGGAAACCCTAGGCAAAAGGAGAAACCCTGGATGGGTGCGCTGGGGTGAGATGGGCGGGCGGTGGTATGGGGAGGGGGTGGGGTTCTGCGCATGAGGAGGGTGGGGACTGGCGAGGGCTGCGTAATCAGGCGTGGGGGCGGGGCGGCTGTGCCAAGAGCGGGGTGAGGTTGTGGGTGGGTGGGTGGCAGCCACACGTGCAATGGTCAAGCCTGCCATGCATCTGAGGTTTGGCGGTGGTGTAAGGACTGGCAACCATGGGTTTGGTCTGGCAGTCAGGGCTGTTCCCCCCTCCTTTTCCTGCTGCTGACCGTGGGTTGACAAGGCGTGCAATTGGGGCCAAGCCGCTGGTTTTGCGCACGTTATGCAATGCAGCATAGCTATGAGGCTGGAACGCATGTTGCACACGTACGTATCAAGGGTGAGCGAACGTTTGCAGTGTTTTGTGGTCGGTTGTGGCGGTGAGCGATATAGGTCAAAGCGGGTGGTGGGTGAGTGCAAAGGTGCGGTGGGGCGACTGTGCACTTGTGTAAACTAGGGTCAGTAGAAAGGACCAAGTTACCGCGGGGGGCACCGCAGTCAGGGAAGGTTTAAATGCCGGGCTGAGTTGGCACTCAATAAGATACACTCGGATGGCAGCGAAAACAGTTAGGTACACTGTTGGGTATAGAGTTGGATGGCAGTGGCAGCTCGGTGGCCAGGCTTGGTTTAGGCGTTCAAAGCTTTGATCTTGGCTGGTGGAGCGCAGTGCAAGCTACCGAGGGGCGTGCACTGTGCCTTCCCCACCACTGATACCACCGTCCTATGCATGCATTTGTTCACCACCGCTAGACTGGGCCGCATCTCACCTGGCGCGCTCCTGGGATGTCAGCGGTTTGACCTGCCTTGGCGGCGGTGGCAGAGGCCCGGGAGCGAGGGCTGGAGGGCTGGGGGTGGGTTCAAGTCAACGAGGTAGTGCCAATATGCATGCATATGGGGTACCTCTTCGTGCCAAAGTCCCAGCCCTGGTGCGTTGCTGGGAACACAGCGGGTTGGAACAAGATGGGTAGTGGGCTGTTGACATGGTTGGTGGGGTTTGAAGTGTCGCGAGTTGCGAGAGGCTGGAATTTGGAGGTAATCAGGCGCAGCTAAACGGCGGGACAGTGATGATCCCGCCGTCGGCGGCGACCCCTCAGCTGGCTGCCGCTGCAGCTACTGCGACAGTTCTCGAAGCGCCAATTACAACTACATCGCTGCAGCCTTCAAAGTAGGTGCAGAAACCACCGTCCGTCACTGGTATGCGTCGAAGCGTGTGACAGGTGAGGGCAGGAGGGGTTTGGGGTTGGGCTGTACCACAGAGGCATATGCATGCCAGTGGCGACCGTTCGGCACGACGCTTGTGCTGGTGTTGGGAAGATACCAGCGAAAGCCTGTTGATTGGTGGCATCAGCAAATAGGGTGACTGTTTTTGTCTCCTGGCATGTCACCTGTGTGTACTTGTCAAGTCGCGAAACAGAGGCAACCGCAGTTGTAACAGGACTGCCCATCGTCCTGTCTTATGCCACTCTTGGTTCAACCACTTCACCGTAACTTTAACACTGTCAGTTTGTTTACCGGATAGAGCCTGCTGCATAGCCTCTCGTCGCTGGTGCGAGGCTTCAGGGTCGAGCCTGCAGGCCTCGCATCACCCCATGCCACTAAATGGCACCTCGCATGCCGCCAAGGCCACCTTCACACCTAAGTCCTGTTAAACTGCAATCATGCACTCCCTTGGTAGCTTACTAATAGTCTTCCATCCTTAAACTTGTTTCCAGACAGTAGACGTGGCAAATCAATTATGAATGCCAGCAGGGCTCACTCAGAATGAACGTATGCCTACATGGTGCGCACCCACCCACCCACCCACAGGACAGATCAGGCGCAATGCACTAGTGGTCGTTACTCCACTTTCTGTTGGGGGTGTGGGGTTTGCAACAAGCTGTAATCCACAGGCAAGAGGTGATGCAGCCACTGCCAGATGTACAGGTAGCAAGTCCTGCAGCCCAACGCTCGTACCTACCCAGACCAGATAGTACATCTTGAGTGATCCTGCGTGATCAATCTAACCGGTGATTTTTTATGCAGCGACAGTCACACTGCAAAATCAGTGCTCTGACTCAACACATACTAGAGCTAGGCAGAGAAGCCAGGGTGCTACCCAGCAAGATAGCTACAGTAGCCCATTCCAGCGCTTGATTAGCTTTTACACAGGTTAAACCACCTTGGTAGACCCTAGGCGAGGTGCGTGGTTGGCCAACATGGCTATCACCAGCAATGACCTCCAGTCGGTTCTGGATAACATGCGCAAGGAGGTGGGGGCACGTGAGGACGGTTCCTACTGGGACCTCAAGAGCCTGCCACCGGAAGCAAGGTACACCATATATCTGCGAGGGTGTGTGTGTTTGGTAGGGGGTGGGGGGGAGTAGGGGCATCATCGTGCTAAGGTTATGTAAGGGTGTTTGTGCAGTCCACAAGACCCGCCGAGTGATGAGGTTGTAGGGTCCCCTAAGGGTTTTGCCTATCGGGCTGGGGGGCACCGTGGAGGGCTCTGTCAAGCCTGTCACTAAGGGGAGTGTCAAAATCACATCCCAACATCAAAAGCTGCTCACCTGGCTGCAATGCTGCTGTCCTGCTGAAACCACAGGACAGGCTAACTACATGCACCAAGCTACCTCACCACCTCCCCTTTGCCCCCAGGTACGAGTACCTCAACAACTTTGCAAAGTCCCAGGGCCTGCCTGGTGCAGCAGCAACGCAGACGCTCAAGTACAAAAACGGGGATGAGTACCAGGTGAGGGCACAAACTGAAGTACCGGTGCAGTAGAACGAAGCATGGTGTCCAAGGGCTCGAGCGCAGGGCATGTCACCCTTTGGGGGGCGTAATGGACATGTGCATTGCTGACACCCCAAACTTTTGAAAGCAACCCAGCGCGTGGCAAAATTTGAACATGCGCCCCGCACCCTCACAATACTACCCCCAAGTCGAGTGCCTGGCATGATGCTTTCCCTCTGTTCCCGGGCAAGAAATATTTGAAACCCTGAGCACTCAAACCCTGGTTGGCTGCAGGGCGAGACCTTTGACAACCTGCGCCATGGCAAGGGCAAGCATGTGTGCTCCAACGGGGACACCTACGACGGCAACTGGCAGTTTGACAAGCGCCACGGGAGGGGGCTGGTGCGCCTGGCTGCGGGGCTGGTGTATGACGGGGAGTGGCACGAGGACAGGGCGCAAGGGTGGGTGGCCGTCACAGATCACTGGCGCCGTTGCGTTTCCCTATTTGATATCGATGATAAAAGTATCAATTTTAAAAAACTTCATGGCAGCTGAATTCCTGTTTGCTTGGCTTTTACACTATCACAGAGGCATCACAGTAAAAAAAAAGTTGTTTCAAGTCATTACCCAATCAAGTAAATGCTGGACCTAACACTACCTCACCTCTCGCAGCACCGGCCACGCCAAATACCCTGGGCTGGGGCAGTACCAGGGGGATTTCAAGGAGGATAAGAGATGGGGGTGGGGCAGCATGGCCTTCCTCAACGGGAGCCTGTACGAGGGCGAGTGGATGGATGATCTTATGGAAGGTGGGGCTGCATGCGGGAGTACTGGCAGGGATAAGTATTGAGGGTTTTAGTGCATGCTGTCTGGGGGATGTGGCCGCGGACATGCAATTTCATACCACTTGTGGGCAGGAGGCCACGGGCATGGGGTGCAGTGGCATTGCCCCTAATGGAATCATGTTGCAATGGGAGCGATGGCTTTTGGCATCCAGCGAGGGGGGGCAATCTGATTTCTTGCCTATCCAATGGCAGTCTCTGTGCTTCATATACCTTCACCTATGCCTGCTGCTTGTATCAACCAGGGTATACTCCTACGAGAAGGTCAACGCCCCCCCTCTAATGCATACAGGCCGGGGCCGTTACACTTTCCCAGATGGGTCCTATTTCGAGGGCGAATTTGGAAACAGCCAGCGGGCAAGGGGTAAATGGGTGTCTGGCGACGGGGAGGAGGAGTATTCAGGGTCCTTCAAGAACGACAAGCGCCATGGCAAGGGCACGCAGTGGGTGAAGGATAGGTACAAGTTCTCAGGTACGCAGGGCCTTGCAAGGGGCTTGTAAGAACTTCATGCCTGATTTAGTGTGCGTGCATACGCCAGGGTTTTTTATTTCTTGACAGGTATTTGCATTGTGCACTAAACAAATATCGCTTATGAACCATGGGACCTCCTTTGTGTGCATGTGTATCTTATCCGCCATTGCTGGGGTATCAACAAAGGATACTGGCGCCATGCTGGCTGTCAGCTTTGAGGCAAGTTAGCTTACCCTATTTTTGCATGTGTGCTCCAAATCAGGGGATTGGAAGGATGATAAGAAGAACGGGGAGGGGGTGTGCACCTATGCTGAGGGGCTAAAGTATGAGGGGGGGTGGAAAGACGACCTACGGTGAGGAAAATGCAGTGGTTCAAATGCGCCACATGTGTCGCCTTGCATGTAGAAAGGACACAGGTGCTATTTCCTCCATTAAGCTTAAATATCATTATGGGAAAGCGGCGATTAATCAATGCGCTGTCGTACTCAATTAGTGGCATTCTGCTGCTTATATATATCTCCAGGATGCTGACGGAAAGAAAACCAAAAAAGACCTATTGCCTACGTCGCTACCGTCCGCATGCACGTTTGCTGCTGCTATGCTATCACTTGCTGGCACACTTCTTACTGGTCCAGGCACAACATCTTGCGCATGCTGCAATTCCATTCACCGCACAAAATAAAACAAACTTTATTTATCTTTCCTGTAGCCTGTGGGCTGGGCGCCATAATCCATCACATTGAGGCAACAGGCCTTCGATACAATCTTGACCATGTTCCCCACCCACTTCCTCACAGGCATTAACACCCGCCCTCTTTGTGTGCAGGCATGGTCAAGGGCGTCTGGTGGTGGGTGGCGGGAGTGGGGAGTGGTACCAGGGGGAGTGGGTGCAAGACATGCGCTGTGGGGAGGGTGAGTTCATACACAGCCCGCCACCATTGCCTGTCAAGATGAGGAGGCACCGTTGCTTGCGGCAAATACCCTACAACTTTGGTGCATGCAGTCCAGGGCTGTAATTTGGCAAGCTAGAACTGCCAAGCAAGGGAAATTGTGCATGGAAACAAGCTGTACAGTAGGCATTGCTGACCAATCACGTAACATCTCCACAGGGACCGGCATCTTTGAGAATGGCGACAAGTACCACGGAGAGTGGAAGGACGGGGCTCGCCACGGCAAGGGGAAGTGTGTGTATGGCAACGGGGACAAGTATGAGGGGGAGTGGGCTGGGGGGCAGCGTGAGGGCAAGGGCACATGCGTGTACGACAACGGGGACAAGTACTCAGGTGGGGGGTGGCAAATGGACTGGAATGTCGAGAGTCTACGCTCAGAGTATAGACATGCAGGTTTGACATTTCATGTAGTTTACTTTATTATCATAAAAGCAGGTCTAGAACATTTGTTCTTGAAAATTATTTTGATTAAATTATTTAGTTTCCAACAAAACATCAGTGCAAAAGATATCTAATTTAGAATTGACTAGATTCTATACAAATCGTTGCAGGGGAGTGGCGGAATGACAAGCGCCATGGCTATGGGGTGTGCAAGTTTGCAGATGGGACAAAATTTCGTGGCGAGTGGGAGGACGATGGGTGGGTGCAGAGCGCAGCCGACCCGCAGTTCTGCCGGGTGGGGGGTGCAGGGGCGTCGCGGGCTGTGGCAGGGGTGGAGGCGACCATTGAGATTGAGGTGCGGGGGGTGCTAAGTTGGAGCCGGGGGGGCAGGTGGGGCCCAAGGGATTAATTAATTGGTGCACCCTGCATCTATACCAGTGTACAACCAGACATCTGGCAGTAGATGACAGAATAGTCTATAAACTGGCATATCATGATAATAGACAAATATCTTATCCTACAGGATTACCTGATCTACTATCCCTTGGTTATTCTAGTGCCACTTGGCAAGTATGACATGTGTACCTAAACCCAAAACTCCAACCGAGCACTGTGTGCTGACCCTGCACAACCCATCCACATTAATCCCCACCCCCAACCCACACACACCGCAGGCCCGGGACGAGGAGCGCAACCGGCGGCTCAACGGCGGCGACGAGTTCGCCGTCACCCTCAAGGGGGGTAATGGCTCCACCGTGTATGCTGCGGTGAAGGACCTTGACAACGGGATGTACACGGTGGCCTACACGGCGCTGGGGGCGGGGGTGTACCAGCTGCACATCACCATGGGTGGGTGCCACAGAAGTTTAAATCAGCATTTTATCAGTTGGAATTTAAAATTTCACTGTAATAGTTAAGACCTCCCGCAAATGTTAAAAAACCGGGTGACGTTATGTATATTAATGGATACTTTGAAGGCTTCTTGGTAACTTGCAATTTTACAATATTTTCTTCTACCTTCTACTCTTTTTGGTAGTTGCATCATGTTTTCATTCTTTCGATTGTATCATAAGCATTTTCTGGCAGCTGAAAAAACTTTTTTCTTTTTTGTATTACTTCAGGCGACAATGAGCCGGTGGCAGACTCCCCCTACCCTGTGCGAGTGACGCCAAACACACCCTGCACCAAGAAGACCCTGATCTTGGGCGGAGGCCGCAGATGCGCCATTTCCATGAAACCAGCCACATTTACTGTCAAAGCCAGGGATGCACATGGAAACCAGTGCAGTGGGGAGGGGCTGGAGCAGCAGTTCCCCTTGGCAGGAACCCTCAGATTCGGTGGGGGAGAGGTCCCTGTGAAATGTGCCCCGCAGCACAATGGCACATACATTTGCGAGTATATGGTGGACAAGGCAGGGTTTTATCGCCTGGAGCTGTATTCTGGAGAAGTGCTGCTACCGGGATGCCCATTTTCTGTGCAGGTATGCTAGACCTTTTCTTGCGCAATACGCATGCAAGCATGTTGATATGTTCCAGCGTACTGGACAGGCGCTGGAACCAATGAAATGAAATGTAATCTTACTTTCTGCTGTTCGTCTGAATTGCATTACATTCTCATTCTCACCAACCTTCGACACGCCAGGAAAACCCAACAATTTGTGAACTTACAGATTCTGTAGTTGCATTTTCCCATCACTCACACAATCTCATCGCATATCAAATAAATGACGCATCTGCCACCTGGCCATTTTCAATTCTTTCAGGTCACTGACCCCCCCTCCTCCCCCACCGCGGCCGCCCCTGCTGGGCCCCCGCCCGAGTTGGCTCCCGTGCCCAACTTCAACAGCCTGTGGGAGACCCTGGCTAGGGTTGAGTTCATGGCTGATGGAGATGACAAGGGGTGGGATGATGAGCCGGTGAAACCGGAGACGGATGAGGAGAAGTTCATCCGGGTAGGTATCATACACCTTGCAGGGCCTGCCATGAGCAAATGGACTTCTGAACACCAAAAGCAATTGCATAACAAACTCCCAGACAGATAATGTCCAATAATGACCAGGAATTGCCCTTAACTAAAGTGGTTGTTCAACAATAGATTAGGTAGCCATTTGCAATAAAATAAATCCATATATGTGTTGTTTGTTGGGAGAAGAATTTCAACCGTGAGGTGTCAAAATACGCCAAGTATAATATGAATAAAACAGCAAATACGTTTTATGTGAGATTATCTTTGCTACTGAAATATTGCAGAATTCACCCTTTGACATCAAAGCAAAACAATACCCTTGCTTTCCCGCAGGAGAACCCCGATGTGCCTGTTGTTGAGAACCTTGAGGACATGTGGCGCATCAGCCAGATGCAGAACGAGCGCAAGGCAAAGAAGGAGGCGGAGAAGAAGAAGAGGCTGACGGACCTGCAGGTAATCGTGGCATTTTAATATGAAATTATGTGAACAACAGGCAGCACTGGGCTCTTCATATGAGCTTGCCTGTTCTACTACCCGCATGTTTTTCACATCAGCCTCCCTAATTTAACCAATTGATTTCTCAGGCTTGCAACAACCTTGGCAGGATCTGTCAAAAGCCTTGTTTGCATCCTGCACCAGGTTTCCTGTCCCAACATGGTAACGTTCAAACCCCAGTTATGCGGATTAAGAAAATGACAGTGTGACAGGGTGCATTGTCCCAACATAATAAAATTGTGCACCCTGACACACCACGATAATAGCAGGATGATGTTGAAACCATGGATGCGTTTGCAACTTGTCCCAACCCCCACCTGCAGCAATCCCTGGCGGAGGCATACGGTCCCCCCGTGGTCACCGCCCCCCGCCCCAAGACCACCGTGATGATCCCTGAGTACGAGGGCAAGGTCATCCCCAGCGAGGAGGACCTTGAGAAGATGATGAAGTTCCAGCAGGTGCGCTGGGGGCGAGACGCTCCTGTCTGCTTTGTGTTCATGTGGTAGTGGTAGTGGGCATTACGCGTACACGGGGCTGCGAACAAGGAGAAGGTCATTCCCAGCAACATTAGCACGTTTGGAATGGCTAAACACGCTTCAGCTCTGTGATTTGTATTCCGTACTTTGAGGACGGTGTGCATCTCATGGACAAATGCAGTAACCCGCCTGTGTTTTTACCATCAAACATAAGCAACGCATAATTTATCTCTGTACAGTGCTAGATTAGATTAAATGTCTTTACCCTCTGTTTCACGCCATTTGCGTACTAAACAAATTACGGATTTATGTGTTCATTTGTAACCAGGAGGAAGCTGCCAGGAACGCCACAACTGCTAATGCAGCCCAGGAGGGCGTGGGGGAGCTGCCAGGGGGAGCGGGGGCACGGGCGGCCCAGAGGGAGGTGGGTGGCTGCAGGGGAGAAATAAACTGTAGAGAACCTAAGGGGTGAATATGTATGATGTGGGGGCAAGCCTTGCGCACACATGTATCCATGTGAACGTACGCATTGGTCTGGGGTCGCCTTTGGCGCAACAGGAGGCCGGTGGTGACAGGAACAATCATTAATTTTATTACTCATTACTTACATGGGTTCCAGCGATACAACCAGACTAGCAGTCAGTCCTACATGCCTTGTGCCAACCAGCCCTGCCCTTGCACTGCTTATTCCATCATTGTGCTGGCGGTGTCAATGCAGCTGAATCACGCAACGCCAGGTCAGCCCATGTTCACAATATTGGTGGATATAGTGGATACAGGGGGGGAGGGATGGACAAAAGCAGAGTCATGTACTACTTGGTGATCTTACCTTTGCACAAAAAACTTGAGATCGGGGGTGCTTTAGAAGGATTGCCTTTTCTCTCTCCTCAATATAATGCTGGCTATGTTTACAAATTGCTGCACTGGTGTTGCAGGAGCCCCTCCAAACCCCCGTGTTCGCTCCGCCCGTGACAGTCAAGCAAGGGAGCGGCATTACCCTGGGTGGAAAAGAGGGTGGAACACCTTCCGGTGGTGGTGGTGCGTTGGGCGGCCACCGCGGTGGTGCTTTGGGTGGTGGTGGTGGCGCCTTGGGAGGGGGTGCTTTGCGTAGCAGGGGCGCACTGGGTGGCGGTGGTGCTTTGGGCGGCAGGGGCGGTGCACTGGGTGGCGGTGGGGGTGCGTTGAGTGGGGGCACAAGCCATGATTCTGGGCCAGGGGAGGTGTTTGATCAGCTGGATTGAGGCAAGTGCCAAACACAGTGGTGTGGGCTGACGCACTACGTGCTAGATTGCTGCAGGAGGGGCAGCGGCAGGGAACTGGTGGAATTTGTGTGCATGCCACACATGGGCAAAAAGTATTTTTGCCTTTTCATTGCTTCCTTTTTCTCCACCATACAAGCTATGATAGCCCTATATTACTTATCCATGGCTCCCCCGGTCAATTCCCATTAGCACTGGCATGCCAGCAGCGGGTGGCATGCCATGAATTAGAAAGACAGGATTACACCAGGAATGGGCAATGCCAGTCTGGCATCACATGCATGAGATCTTTGAGCAAGGGCGCGGCCTGGAAAAGGGAGTGCAAAGCAGTCTCATGCGAATGCGACATAGGCTGCATGCACGAGAAGGTGCATGGGGGCCTGTACCGCAGCTGGCCCGATATATGTAGTCATGGCGAAAGCTGATGTACCTACTGTGTGCTGTTGAAGTTTTAAAAAAAAGTGTAGGGTGCGGGCTGTGCCACGGTGTCATGGGATGCACATTCTGGGATGTGCGAGTGAGAGGGCATGTCGCCTAGGGGTCCTGAGCATACAGTGTATTTTTGACATATTGTGGGTTGTAAGTGGTGTATATGTAGGGGATGTATGCCCCGGTAAGTAATCTGTTTGATAAAAGTCTCAAGGCCTCAGCTAGGTTAACTCCATTCTTGAACTATCATACCCTGCGTGATAAGGCGTCACCCAATCCACCTCAATATATATGGATATTCGAGATCCACAATGCGGTAACGCCGCATGCAACCTACAGTGCATTGAATACCCAGGATTTTGGTAATGGCCAGCTAGGGTAAAGTCAGTTCTACGCATTGGTCAGGCCCTGAGGACTATGGATATAATCATGTGGGTCTGAACCCTTACCTTGACTGCAAGGCATACCCAGCAATACTAGCCTGATTTGCTTCTTTTACTGCTCTCCTGGTGCATTCAACGTGCAATATGGGTATGAAGAACAGCATTGTACAAAATGATGACCAAGCACCAGACCCAAAACATCTGATGAACTGTAGTGTTACATACTTAAAATATGACTTATTTCATAAATCCTGAAGTAAAGCACTTTATTATCTTATTGCAATTCAGTTGAAAAATATCTAATTGACAACAATTTTCAATTTTCTTATACTATAATTTATTTCATAAATACTACTAATTTATGGGCAGAGATGGATGCCAGCAATACATTGGCTTGACGAACAATTTCAGGCACAAACCCGCAACGAAACGCACACCATCGCGTTGCATATCCACTTGCTGACACGTCTTGCCCGTGTATCTTTGCGATGGTTCGTTGAAGGGCTGTAGCTGAGGCATTGTTTGACCCAACCTCCACCACTGTAACCCTCCTGGTCCTTGTGAAGAACCCACGGGCTTGGGTGTTGGCAGGGCCGCAATGGCCTGCATCTGTGGGGCATTGTGCTTCCTCAACCTGAAGGGGGACGTGCTCATCGAGAGGAGATACCGCGATGACGTCGAGTGAGTTGACGGGGAAACCAGTGATCCTTACTCTTGATCCCGTGACAGACAGCCTCGTTCCTTGCCCTTGTTGCGTAAAAGGGTTCTTGGACGCGATGGTAGAACTTTGGGTGTGAGATGCATATAAAATCGCCTGTGGTTTCACTCGGGGTCGCCAACCGTGTCTGGCAAACCATATCGCACAGTCCTTCAGTATACACAGCCTTGGTTACGTTGCCCAAGGTATAGGATGGTATGGTTGACGTTTGGCTGCGGAACGATACAGAAAGTGCTATTAGGGTGGTGGTCCACATCCCATGTGTCATTCACATCCATTTCTCTGGCCACTTTCGTTTTAGGCGAAACGTTGCACAAGCCTTCAAGACGCACATCCTACGTGTCAAGGACCCCGACGCAGCCAGCGCAGCCCCTGTTCGGACGCTGGGCACCACCAGCTTCCAGTACCTCCGCCACAACGACATCTACATCCTGGCCTGCGTCAAGAGCAACTGCAACTCCATGCTTGCCATGAACTTCCTGACACAGGTCAGTAGAGAACCCCACTGTACGAGAACAGCTCCTTCCTTTTGCATTTCAACTGCGGTGGGGGCCCTCATACAGTTCCTTGTTTATGCAATGTGTGCAACAAGCGTTGCAACAAAAGCACCTGCACTGGATGCGCTCAGCAGGACCCTCCCACATGCTAAAACCCAGCTGGGGCCTTCCTGCAAATGCGCGCTGCATTGGTACAAGGGAAAGTGGTGGTTGTGGTATGTGCTGGTTTCCTTTTGCAAGCACAGCACAGCTGTCGCTGACAGTTGTTAATTGGTGGGAAGCAGTGTGCCGGTCCCTTCCAGCAACCCAGCTGCACTGATTTCCACTGACAGGAACAGCCACCCAACCTCTGAAGTGGCACCACCCTTCCAGGCAGCCCGCACTCACCTCAGCACCAGCAGCACCACGTCCATGCACCCACTGCCTTGTACGCGCACGCACCCCACACGCCACCTTACCCCACCCCCCCACCCGCCTGCAGATCACCGCCCTCCTGCAGTCCTACTTTGGCGGCGAGTGCAACGAGCAGGCCATCAAAAACAACTTCGTGCTCATTTACGAGCTGCTGGACGAAATTCTGGACTTTGGATACCCACAGGTAGGGGCGCTGGGGGCAAGTGGCACATGTCCAGGGAGGGTGGGGCAACCCCGCTAGGAATGGTGAGGGAGGCGGGGGTGGGGCGGGTGGGCACACCATGTGGGCGGTGGGCGGCGTGTGAGGGGTGGACCAGGTGCGCTGAGTGGCCCCGCCCAAGCAAGCGGCCAGAGGTGGACTTGCATAGTTGGTGAGCGCCAGGTGCCCAGCTGGAACACAGCCCACGACAGCAAAGGGCATGCATAGTTGAAATTGCCTGATTGTTTTTTTTCACCTCTACCCAGGTGTGCGACCCGGCCATCCTGAAGACGTACGTGTTCCAGAAGGGCAACATCACGGAGCGGGCGAGGCTCAAGCGGGAGCAGGAGGCGGCGGCGTCAACGCTGCAGGTGGGGCCACAATCCCTAAACCCCAAAACATGCGCTCACAATGCCTGAAGCCTGCCTTGGTGTGGGCCTGCCTGCACACCCTGCCTGCACACCCTGCACACCCTGCACACCCCGCCTTATGCGCACACCTGTACCGTGTTCCCTGACTCTAGCCCGCACGCCGTGCGCAGGTGACTGGTGCTGTTGGTTGGCGTAAGGAGGGGCTCAAGTACAAGAAGAACGAGGTGTTCTTGGACGTGATCGAGCAGGTAAAACCCTAAACCCTAAAACCCTACCCATGGGTCATGTCATGTCGGCAATCGAGGCGGGGCTGTATGCTTATGCTTTCTTATGCTATCTGCCATACAATGCTAATTAGTAAAGGGTTAATGGATACCCGCCGCATTCTCTCTCAAGCCCCCGCAAGCCAGGTGTCCCTGCGCGTCAACCCCACTCCACCCCATGTACCATCCCCATCCCCGCATTCAATCCCTACTCCCCCACCACCTTCCCCAGGTGAACCTGCTGCTGAGCTCAAAGGGCACCACCCTGCGCAGCGACGTGGTGGGGCGGGTGGCCATGAAGGCATTCCTGTCGGGCATGCCGGATGTCAAGATTGGGCTGAACGACAAGGTGGAGGTGAGCGGGTCCTAGGCGCGTCTAGGTCCCAGACTCTGGGAGTTAGGATTTGGGTGTTTGCAGGGTTGGCAAGGGAACCCTGTAGAAGTGTCATTGGTGGTGTTTACTGGCGGTATTGTTGGGGGCATTGTGTGGTGGTGGGCGAGGAAATGTGGACACTTGTGCCATCATGGTGTGGGGACCGTGCTGATACAACAAGATGGGGGGCTAAAGGGCATTATACCCATGTCTGGGGCAATGCACTTGAACCTGCTTCCCTTTGCATAACGGGAACATTGCTGCCTTGGAACCCCCAACACCCAGGGTAGAAACCCCAAGCTCTTAATGCATGGCATAGACATAACCCTGTGCTACACGCATGCAAGTGTGCATGCACATCCTGAAGCCCCCCTCCCCCCACGCCCACCCCCTGCAGGACGTGACCTTCCACCAGTGCGTCAACCTTGGTCGCTTCAACGCCGAGAAGGTGGTGTCCTTTGTGCCCCCAGACGGCGAGTTTGAGCTGATGAAGTACCGCAGCACGGAGGGGGTGAGCGTGCCCTTCAAGATCGCACCCATCATCACCGAGCACGGACGCACGCGGGTGGAGGTAAGAGGGGAGCAGTGCCCCTGCGCATGTGAAAACCCTTTCATTGCAGGAATTTCATTGAGAGCACCTGGGTCCAGACAGCACAGGGGGCATTGCTGACCAAGGCCGCATGGGATAATAATAATACTAATAATTAGGCCGCCCCCATCATGATGTAGCACTGCAGCACGCTGGTAGGGATGAGGGGTTCGTGGACACCACCCTAGGCACCAGCACTGTGCAAAACATAGGACACAGCTGCACGTTATTTTGCGTGAATCCTTGTCCAAAACCCTAGTTAGGTTGACAGCCCGGGAGCATGGAGGGCGTGATTTTGATACACTGCACCCATCATGATGGAGAATGGTTGTAGGCGGGTGCAGGGCAGGGTTCCGCTGGGGTGACGCCAGCCCTCTCCAAACCAAGCGTTCATATTAAAGTGCACGCTGCATTATCGCTGCAGCACCTGCATGAGCATCTCTGCCAGCACTTCAGACAGCCGTATACAAGACCCTGAGCACCAGTTTGCCCCCCCAGGTGAACATCAAGATCAAGAGCACCTTCAACAGCAAGATGCATGCGCTCAACGTGCTGGTCATCATACCCGTGCCGGAGAACGCAGCAAGCGCAGACATGCAGACAAGCCTGGGTAAGGGTGCAGAAATCATAGGGGGGAATTGAGGGGTTGCCAGGCATCTATGGCAAAACCATGCACGCCCTGCAAAATCTATCTGGGGCTCCGCATACCCAGCAATCATTATAAGCAATACATGCCCCTCAAAACCTTTCCGATGTCCTGCACAATTGTGCTGCATATCCCGGTAGCCACTCCCCACGCGCTGCATGTTGCGCCGCCCATCCTAGGAAGGTGGTGTGTGGAGGCGGGCTTGGACCCCCCAGCACACGTTGACATGCAATGCGTTTGCTTCTTGCAAGTGGGTACCACCGCCATTCTCTCCTGCTTTCCCCACCTTGCACCCCCCTGCCCATCCCCCAGGCAAGGCCAAGTACGATACCAAGCGCAAGGCCGTGGTGTGGAAGATCAAGCGCTTCCCGGGCAACCAGGAGGCGTCGCTGGCTGGCGACGTCACGCTCATCACAACCACGCGGGACAAGAAGACGTGGAGCAGGCCGCCCATACAGATGCAGTTCAATGTGCGTATGTGTGGGGGGAGGATGTGTGTGCTGTGTGTATGTGTGCATCGTCGAGGGAGGCGGAGTGTATGGTTCATAGCTACCTCGCCTGATACGAGGCTGCGGACCAGGCCACACGTCCTGGTGCAGGTCAATATGCGCAGGTGGTGGGTAGAATTGCTAGGGCAACGTTGGCTTATGTAGTTGTATGGACCACATGTGCGGATGCTTGTAGTTGCCAATTCCAGAAAGGGCCACCAGCCCGCCTGGAGGATGCGTTATGATCAGAGGGTGTATTGTCCCCTTGCACTACATACCGCCCTTATCCTCCTGGCCACCCACCCCCCACCCCCCACCCCCCTGCAGGTACCTATGTACAGCGCCAGCGGGCTGCGCGTGCAGTACCTCAAGGTGTGGGAGAAGTCAAACTACAAGGTGGACAAGTGGGTGCGCAAAATATGCAAGTCGGGAGACTACCTGGTGCGCGTGTGATGCCCCCTCTCCTCCTAATCCTCAAAATCCTGCGAGGGGGATCAAACCCATGGGGAAGGCTGCCAGCACGGGTACGCAGCTACCTGGGGTGTGGGTGTGATTCCCCCCCTGGGGCCACGCACTCCTGGCAATGTGAGGACACCCCTTGGCTGGGGTTCATCCTTTTGCAAACAGCTGGGAGGTGCCTGCGGTGGAGGATCCCAGGTTGCGGATGGCGACCCAGCTTGCGGCATCACGATGGATATGGTTTCACCTCACTGTTACATAGGTAAAGGGTTCCCAGGTTCATGCGAATTTGGCCCACCTCTCCCCATGCCCTGCATTGCCATGGGGACTAATACTGACATGATGCACGTGCTGCCAGCTTTAAATTGCCCCAATGGCATTGCAGCGGCTGACGTGGCCCATGCCATGGTTCATGCAGCCAATTGAAAGGCGCACTCTGGCATTATGATGAACAAGTTTGCTGCCACGAATCATGGGAATGGTCTAGTCTCTAGACCAGCCAGCCTGAACGGTTACTGAGATGGTGTGTGCCATTGTATCTTGTTTGAAGCTCATTTTATCAATGGGGTTGTGAATGAATCTTGCAGGTGTTTTTTGCATAGTATTTGCTGTTATATATACCTTTGTAACTATTACGCAATGCCATTGGCAAGGGATGGACCACCAGGTGACTGATTCAGAAAGACGAGTGTCCAACTAAGGTTCTGAGTCAGCCTGTGCCCAAATCAGACGCTCCCCATTGAAAAAACTTATCAGTTGAATTCTGAATCGGTGGTCATTGAAATAAAAGTTGCAATAATTGCAAATCCGATATGATCATATCGATATCATGCAAAAACTGCAATCTTGCAACGCTCATCACGCATGCCGCATGCGCTACGCAGCGTTCATCTTTGGTATGCAATTAATGGATCCAGTCGACTTGAATGTCATTGATCATTGTGGCTATGTAGCCACTGTGCAGTTACTGTAGCCTGGCTGGTAGTAACTAGCCAGGCTAGTAGTACATAGCCCACTCATTGACAATGCAATCAATGATTCCAAATTTTGTGACAGTGCTAGTAGCCAGTCGCTGTGCCACTGGCACGATGAATCATTGATTGTCATTTATATTGCCATGAATTATGGCAATTGAAAATTAATAATAAATGGCACCCTTTCATTGCGCGATGATTGAATACGGCGCACGCCTGGCTGGGGACTTAACGCCTAAACTTGTTCCCCTGGCACGCCTGACATAATTACTTTAAATTACTGGCCATGAATTCGGAATAATCATTGGCACTGCCAGCAGGGCATACTAGTTAAAAAGTTGCCTGCCAGTTAGGCATGGCCTATTAGTTATAAACATCCTCGCTAGTTAGGCACACAGCCGACGCAAGCCCGGGCGGAGCTCATCCATACTCATTAATTTAAAAGCATTTTACTTCCAATACCCCAAATCACGGAAATCATGAAATAGAGTGGGACATTGCCCCAAAAGTTACGAGTATCACGCGAGAGATGCGTACCCACAAACGATTGGCAATGCCACTCACAGAGGAATAGAAGCCCAAACACTAGGAGCTCTAAACCATTATCATGGGAAACAGTGATAAATCTTTGCAAATTTTGCAACCACCCGGCCCCAAAAGTAGTCCATTAGATTTATTGGTAAGACCAGTATAGTACTTCATAATGCATCAATGTGCAGGCACTGCAGGTAATGATGTGGTGACATGTGTACTACCGCGCACATGACCAGTGCCAATTGCCCTTCACGCCGCCCCTCGTGCGCTTCCTCTTGCCTGCACCATCACCACCATCACCATCTCCACCCACAATGCCAGAGCAGAGCAGAGCCTCGGCCATGCCATCCCCCGCCACCTGCACGCTGCGCACCACCACCTCATCCTGCACCAGCTGCGCACCCACACCCGGACTGACACCTGCTGCCCCTTCCGCCCCCGCCAGCACATGTGCTACCGCGCGCTGCGCAATGGGCCCCAAGTTGAGGGAGCTGAGTCGTGGCAGGGAGGTAGTGACGTTGCCCGCCTGCGCACGCGCAGCAGTTGCCGGAGAGGCGCCTGCAGGTGGGTGGCACTCCCCCTCTGCTGACGCCCCCTGCGCCACTAGCGGCACCTGAGGCAGGATGCCCCCCCTCTTCAAGGACTGGGAGCGGTGGTCCACAGAGCGCGGGTCCCGGCACAGATCCTCCCCGTCACCGTGATCATATGTCCCAGCCCTGGGCTGGGCTCCTGGCCCGCTGCAGTGTGCCAGGCCATGCAGCACCCCCCACGCCAGCCCCATGAGGAGGCGCGGGTCCAGGGGTGCAGTTGCCCGGGGTGCGGGGTGGCCGGGCGGGGCATTGGGTGCAGGTGGTGGCGGATGCCTGCGGGGGTCGCGGGGCGGGATGGTGCAGGTTTGGGCACCGGTGGTGGTGGTGGCTGCACCGCGCACCGCAAGGAGGTTGCTGGCTGCCCCGTGCCCCTCTAGTCCCTCCTGTTGGTCCTGGATGCTGAGCCCTGGCACATGGCGCAGGCGCGTGAGGGGGACCTGTGCGCTCCTCGCCGCTGCTCCACGACCAACCACCTCGCTTGGCGACTCTGGCACAACTCCGGAATCAGGCTGCGACTCACCCGCACGCCCCGCCAGCCCACCACGCCCCCCGCTCCAGCTACCCCACCCCTCCCCTTCCTGCACACCTGCATACCCTGTGGTGCCTGCAGGGCTGCCCTTCTGCAATGGATTCCCCATCACATGCCCCTCTTCCTCCTCCCCCCTTTCCTCCTCCGCTCCCACCCCCAGAACTCCCACCTCCTCCCCCACAGCCCGCACCTGCTCCTCCTCCGCCACCCCCCCCCCCTGCTCCTCCACCCCGATAGCCGCATCAGCTACCTCAGCTGCCGCCCTGCCACGCGTCACCGGCCCCCGCCCAGGGGCGCACCGCACTGCACCAGCTGCAGCCACTGGCGCCTTCTTGCCCCTCGCTCTGCCACCACCGCCACCGCCACCTGCACCACACCCACCACCGCCTGCTGCCACCTGCTTGCAAGCAACCGCCCTGCAGGGGTGCATAGGCTGGAGCCTGGGGCCTGTGGGTACGGGAGGTATGCTGGCAGCTGCCTGCCCCGCTCCCCGCTCCGCCTGCACTGCTGCATGCGCATTCACCACAAAGTCCGCCAGCGACAGGTACTTGTCACGTGCGTAGCGCGTCTCCTCTTTGAACCTGCAGATGGATAATGTTTTTTTTTTAATGCATTAAACAAAACATCCCAGCTTCTATTATAGATTGTACTAATATTTTAATAAATAAATTATATGTATAGAAAATCATGTCAAATCAACGGCAAGTTAGGATAGATTAATAAAAAAGCACAGTGCATGTCTAGGCCTGTCCCTGAAGACAGCACTTGGTAGTGGACGCAGGGAGAAACGCAAGAGGGATTCCTCCCCACTGTGGCCTGCAGCACAATCTTTTGAGGTGACATTCTAGCGTAAAAGAGTACATCACAGGAAACCTTTTGAATGTTGCTCATTTTCCTGCATTGTTGTCTGATATTTCCAGCATGCGAGACTTATTATCTCACTCTACTAGTCATGACATTGTGGACTTAGTGTCTCAATTGTGTGCTCTTCAGGGGCACACAAGGCAAGAAGGCGATGACGGCTGGGAATGCCTTTTGTTTGTTTGTTTGAATGTTGCCTGTCAGTGGTGACATCATGGAGTGGACTTGGATTGCTAGGAGGCCATGAGTGACTGCTTGTTATCGCCCTCAATGACCCCTGCCAGTACCTGTCCTGCGTGATGCTGCTCTCCTGGCTGTGCACCTGCTTGTCAGCAAAGTAATCTTCCAGGTGTGCAGGGCGGAGGTCGATCACGGGGCGGCCCTGAGGTGGAGGGGGGTGGAATGGGGTGGGGTTCAGGGGAGGAGAGGATGTGTGAGGACGGCAAAATGGGGAGGAAGGGAGATGGCAATCGCTTTCCTCATGGTGAATGGCCTAGATGGTGGGCCATGGCTCACATTGCCTACTTCTGTGCTGTCAAGTGCACCGCATACTGGGACAGGTAGCGCTACCATCTGTACCCAGCTCAGTACAGATGGTAACGGAGGCAGTGTGACCTCAGTCACACTGTCAACTATGCATGCATGCTAACACTGCACAGCAATCTAGACCACCGCATCCACCACATGCATGCACTACGTGGGGTGTCAAGCTTGCAAGCAGTTGGTGGTGTGGTGTGGTGTGGTATGCTTTGCTGTGGTGTGCCCCCTCACCAGCTCCTGCGAGATGGCCATGGTGGACAGGTACTTGCAGAACGCAATGGCCATCTCCCCCCCGCTGGGGATGTACAGCGCTTGCACCTGACACCCAGGGAGAGCGTGGTAAGCATGCTGGGCAATCAGGGTACTCAGGGTAATTCAATGTGTACACTGTGTTGCACGATCTTGCTGAGACGCCAACCAGGCAGAGGAAAGCGTCTATCAAGATGGGACCCATGGTTGGACATGCAAGGAATGCAAGGTGTTGGCAGTAAGTACAGCAAGCAGTGAGGGCATTGTAAGTGGATGTCATGCACCAGCGTCTTGGCACACGAGCAATGCGATGGATACATTATGCGACTGTTAGCAGATGCACCTGGGCATCGTCGCCTGTTACAGTGGTTTGTGTGCCTGCAGATTACCCCTCATACCTGTGGCGGCACGCTTGGCTGCACTGTACACAGCTTGCATGTCTCAATGAGGGACGCCTGGCTCCACCCAACCATGCGCACGCCGCGGCCCCCCTGCTTGCCCCGCTGCTTCTGCGCCTCGTGCTCCGGGAACATGTGCGCAAGGAAAGGCAGCAGGCGCGGGAAGTGGGGGTTGAAGGCCAGGCCAAAGTCGCGCTGCGCCGCGTTGGTGCGCTGGGCCAGGCTGGCCACCTTGGCGGAGTGCCACCTGCACGATGGGTTCAGGGAGGGTTGGCAAAATAAATACTGAATAAATACTGAATATATACGTAGTAGCCTCCCTGGCATCGCGCAGGGCGCTGAGCAGCACAATAGGAGCAGGGGTGCACATGCGTACCGAGAGCGCGCATGCTGCTGGTGGTATTTCCAGGGGCATGACCGAGCATCGGCTAGCCCATGGGGCACATGCATGCACGTTAAATATGTACAAGTAGCTGCAACCATGCAATACACACACGAGGTCCATCTTTGCTACCTCTTTCTCCAATAGTGTATTATTATTTTTTTGCATTTGTTTATTGTACATATTTTCTGAAGTGGATACTTGCAAACAGATCCCCCACCTCATCCACTCCGGCAGCATCGTGTTGAGCAGCGTGTCCACCGCACTGGCGCTGAAGAAGGAGCAGTCCACCGGCGGCAGGATGTAGTCGCAGGACGTGATGAACACCTTGGCCATGTACTGCTCGTTGAGGCCAAGGTCAACAAGCACGTAGTGGAAGCCGTGGTGCTGGGCCAAGCGCACCAGGGACAGCCTGCGGCGGGGAGGGTGTGCATGCATTTTGATAATTTGATGTGTGTCCATGGTTCATGCATTTGCATAGTTCAGTAAGCTCAGCTAATGAAGATACCTGAGACGCGCATTACTAGCTAAAAGCTTACTAGCAAATAACTAAAAGGATTGCCAATGCATGCATTGCACGCAGGTGCCGCGTAGTGCAATGAAGCATGGCTGGACGCTATCATATCATTTGACCAGCAAGCATATTACATGTCATGTGGAAAAGCATTAAAAAACAGCATCATGCAAGCCATTTTGGCGGGTGTCAGCTACGCTCCATTGCCAAGGTTGACCCCCTTTGATTTTTGCTGTCCCAGCTGTGCCATCATGTCCTCACATGGCGTCCCCACATGGTGGCCCCATGCATCCCCACCCCAGCTGGCTCCATGTCGCCCATGTGACCACTCTTATGCACCTTCTGGGAGCCTGCATGTGCACCCTTCCTCTCCTGGATCCATGTGCCTCATGTGCCCCCCACCGCCCCACCTGAAGCACGCCAGCATGGTGAGCTCCATGGCTGTGTCTAGGTACTGCGTGAAGCTGGGCCCCATCTGCGTGAACAGCTTGGGGTGGCCGGGCAGCAGCTGCAGACGGCCATGGTAGTCATCCTCATTCACGGGGGTGGGGTTGGGCAGCCAATCGGAGGAGCTGGGCCAGGGATAAAATGGGTGCTATGGGTGGTTGGAATTGAAGGTAAGAGCAGGCCCAGCTCAGAGCAAATCTGAGTGATTTATCAGTACTACACGGGCAAAGGAACACCGGGGTGCATGGGCCATGCGTCCAGCTTCTGTGCCTGATTATACTAATGGCTCATCAGGGCGTTCAAAGGAGCCTGTTCCCTCCAGCCAGGCCATGCGGAGCAGGCTATGCAGCCAAGTAAGCCCACACCTTGCTGGGATGCCGGATTCAAATTTCCTGAGCAGGGTGAGCAGGGAGTCGGTGCCCTGCAGCCACTGGTCGTTTACCACAAAATCCGCGCTCAGGGGGTCCAGGCCCCGGGGCAGGCGGTCTGATTTGATGGGGCGCAGGTGAGGGTACCTGCACACACAAGGGCTTGACACCTGGCAGGAACAACGGTTGGATTCTTTGCCTGCCTGGCGCTTTCTATTCCTTACTTCTTGACAGCCCATGGGTAAACAAGCTAAACTGCACTGCCGGGACCGCTTTGCTGGGCCAGTTCTGCAGTTTCAGGCACAACCCATGCGCTTGAAAATTCAAAATAGGAACCGTGTCAAGGGCACTTCATGTCCCTAGCCAGCACTTCACTGCAGTCACTGTGGCACCGGGAGGCAAACCTTTACCTGTCCTCTAATGGGTGTACGGTCTCGCTGACAGTATCCAAGTCCTCAGGCAGGGGCTGGAAGAACTTGGTGACGTTGCACTGGGCGTCTGCATCCACTAGGAGCACCTTGTGGCCCTTGTGCACCAGGGCTGCAGCCAGGTTGACGGTGGTGGTTGACTTGGCCACCCCTCCCTTGAAGTTGTACACGGCAACCAGAGCAGGGTCACTGGCTGCTCCAGGGAGGCTGTACAGTGCCTCTGCTGCCTGCTGGGGGCCTCCACCAGCTGGGCCAGGTGCACAAGCCATATTGGGGAGGACGGAAAATACTCGGAAAAGGTCAACCTGCAAACACCCAGCAAGTTTTTTAGCTGTCAGACGTCGGAACTATCTAGATGGTGCTCTGCAATTGACGGGAACTGGTTATCTGCGGGCCAGGCTTAATCTCGAGTGTCCCCTGTCATACGCTCGAGCAACTTCGAGCGTGCTGGCAGGTGACTGTTGTTGGGTTCCAGCAAACACTGATATTTTGGGCAGTATAGGTCTAGCTCACTCTCAGGCAAGTGGGTTGAGCCTGTCACATTAACTGTTTCGGAAGACCGCCCCGCTCTCCTATCCGCCGTGCCACAGCGACTTGGTTGCCAAGATGGTTCAGTTCAAGCTTTGAAAGTGCGAACATCACACGGTAAAAACGCTCTTCCAAAGTTTGTACGACTCGCAACAGTTTGCGAGGAAAAGTTTGCTTGTTGGCACGTGTAGTGGGACATTCCAGTTTGAGGCCCAACAATCAATGTGCTCACATCCTAGACCGATCCACAGCAGCGTTAACAATAAATATTACAGCTGAAGAACGCGTGGCTTCCAACTTGCTTTCGTGGTGGTGGGCGAATCCGGGTCTATAACACTGAATGATGTATTTTGAGTATTTTCAAAAAAAAACAAATGCGAAGGTTAACGAAAATAAAACCTAATATGCAAATGTTTATCCTGCCTCAAAAAACAAAGGCTACAAGCCGAGTAAAAGAATTACGCCACAAGTCAACACAGCAACACAATTATTAACAACAATATTTCACTCTGATGATACTGATAAAGGTCATATGGTTTGTACTCACCCCAAATATTTGCTTATGTCACATACATAATGACTAACACGAAATTAGATTCAGGTAGAAAATGCTGTACAGAACATTTTCAGCGTTTAAAGTAAATGGCTCAAGGCGCCTTTCTTCAAAAAACCTCACCCTTTGCGCACAGGCCCCTTGCGCGGGGGTGGTCTAGGTTTGTTTGGTCCCCTGTGCGGTGGTGGCCTGCGCTTGGTTGGGGTGACTGTTGCCTTGGGTGGGGGGCGCATTACTTTGACGGATGGTTCAGGCAGCTTATGCTTGGGAGGTGGGGGTTTGCGAGCACGGGAAGGCGGTTTCTTTGCAGGCGTTTTCTTGGGTGGCGGTTTCTTGACCGGGGGTTTCTTCACCGGCGGTTTCTTGGCTCCTGGCTTAGGGCTCGCAGTATTTTTGTTGGGTGGCGGAGGTCGTGGCATAGTTGGGTGGGGGGCGGGCTTGCAGGTGCAACGCTTGCAGGACCTCGCGCAGTACTCTTTCATCCATGCTTCTCCACATTTGCCCCATCCCGCCTGATGGCATAGCAGGTGCCACATCGGTGAGAGCAGTAAAACACCGTGCAGTTATCGAGGTTGCAAAATAACAATTTCTGTTTGATTTTTATAATAAAAATTTGAAACACAGCTACGCACATGACATGATGAGGACACATGCAACAAAACAGTATGCCTTTCAGTGAAGCACTTGCACCACACACTGGCACATCTTATACCAGTACGGGCCCTCACCTGTTGTGCACACGTGAATTGCTTGTCTGGAGCCACGTCACTACACCCGCCACATGCAGGCGGGGGTGGGCTGAGAGGGGGCTTCACCGGCGGTATAGGCGGGGGTGCCGGGGGTGCAGGGGGCGGTGGTGATGGGTGCGGGGGCGGTGCGGGGGTGGTTGGCGGGGCCAGCGGGGGCTGCTTCCCGATGTACTGCCGGCAGTAGAATGGACACCTGCCGCAGTCGATGGCGCAGAAGCCTAGGGGTGGGTGGGCCTTGGGGTTGTTGATAGCACTGCTGCTGCAGTTCCCAAAGAGCACCTGCATGGGGTGGTGGGGGGTGGTGACATACCGTACTGGTAAGAAAGGTTCAACCCAACCATTTGTACTAATGTTTTTGAACTGTTTTTCCATTTCACAAAAACTGGACCTTTAGGGGTTTCAACCCATGCATTTTGCATATTTAGGCAGCTGATTAGAACTGCATGTGCTGGTGACCACTGGCAGTGATTCAAAGCCGAGTAGCACACATTCTATACCACTTGGCTGCCAAAGAAACCCTCTGGGCTTGGCAAGAGCACTTATCATGCGTTATATGGGCCATGCAAGAAAAAGTGGCCGCGATTGACATGGCATGGCGTCGACATGTACCTAGGTTTAGCAGGCTGAGCCCGATTGGAAGCACGACTATCTGTGAAGCTACTGATTTGACCGTCGGCGACTTATTCTTAGTGATTTCATACTCCACTCGACCATTATTTTTTTCACCTTGATTTCAACCCAAGTATTTTTATATTTTTAAAGTACAAACCTTTCTTGCCAGTGCCGTAATAGGCAAAGTTGTGGGAAAAGAAATCATAAACGGCGCCAAGTGGACAAGCCGCATCATGCATGGCTGTTAAATAGATACATTTTTTTAATGTGGAGTATAAAATGATATTTCACGGCTGCATGATTGTGCCGGCGTGGAGGCACACTGTACCAATCTACCGCAGCAACCCACATGGTAGAGCAATGCAACGCAGTACACGGGGATGTCTGTGGTAAGCAACGCACCCCATGGAGAGGGTGTGCGGCCTGCCTGCCTTGCCCAGCAAAGGTCAATACAGGACGCATTTAATAAAAAAAATAGGCTTGGAGCTCAAACCCTAGCATAAAACACCCTTTGGACCCACAAAATGCAATACCTCAGGGAGCATGCAGACCACGCCTGGCTTGCCAGCCGCCTTTCTGGTGGCATTAAAAAATGGCAGCCCACGCAATGCCACTTATGCCACTCCATAGAATAGCAGATGCATAAAATCTCCATTACTACATCCTGTAGCCTTAACCCTACACTGACCCTGCATTCTATACCCTGATCTATTGGCTGATGCGTGAAATGTGACTCACGTGTTGGGGACACCGCCAGCGCCCGTCTGGTGCCACATTGTCACAGCCACCGCACTCCTGCGGCCAAAAGCCAGGGGGGAAAGAAGGCCTGCGGGGGGCCGGGGGCGGACTCGGAACCATGGGCATGGTTGGCGGGGGCGGTAGGTAACGGGCGCAGTGGCTGGGGCACCTCCCACAGCTGATGGCACAGAAGCCAAACTTGTGGGAGAGGGTGGATGTGAAGATGGCGTCAAAGCACTTGCCCCAGCTGGCCTGAGAAAGGAAAGCAGGCCGAGTTCAAGCTGAGAATTCTATCGCAATGAAATCGCATTCTTCCTTGAGTGAACACGTCACACCCCAGAAGTGCGTGACATATCAGACATATCTGGACGTATTCCAATAAAAAGTTGCAATACTTTTAGATATGGCTCCTTCAAAATAATTTCCCAATATTCGCCGAACTGATGGAACTCAGTTTCATGACGGTTGGCGCTTAAGAATCTTTGGAACGACTTCAGATCAAATTTGAAGTCGTTCCAAACGTATTCAGATCCTGTCAGATGACCGTTGCGACATTGTGACCAGTTTCGATCAATCGAAAATTATTGCCAAAACATAATTGTAAAGGTCCTATGTCTTTCACTCCCAACCCACTTCTATTATACTAAAGAGCGAGGTTGTCATGTTTCTTAAGGTACAACATGGTTATTTGGGCTCACTTTTGCTTCTACTTAAGACAAGTAAAACATTGTTGACTGTCAAATAAATCTTGTAAATTTTCTAAGTGTTGAAACTTATTTCTAATATTAGCCGTATCCACAGTACTGTTTTCGGGCCAAAAAATAGCTTTTAAATGATTTTGTTATTTGCGCCAATTTGCCGCTCGACGTCCGATTAGCGGAATTTGCAAAATTAAGCCTATCCGAAGCCAACGCGATCGATAGGGGACTGTTTACCACTCTGTTCGAGTTAATAACAGTTTGACGTACAACGCTAATATCCCTCTGCGGCTACGGCTATTAGCTATTACCTATTGAAATTTGTTAATACTTATTTTGCACACACCTGGTCTTGGCACGAGTACCGGTCCAGCGGCACGTCATTGCACCCATCACACTCCCCAGGCGCCTTGCCTGGCCTGAATGGTGGCGGCTGAGGCAATGGCGGCGGCGACTTGTTGCATTGCGGATTGATACTGAAGCAGGGGTTGGTGCACTTCCCGCAGCTGATGGCGCAGAACCCGTACCGTGGTACCTTTCTGGTCACCACGCTGCGCAGCCAAGGTGCGGTGCCTTGCAGCAGAATGAAACAGATTCAGCGGTGACAGTGGTGCTGTTAGAGCATGCGGAGGCCTAGAAACATTTTCCAAAAATGGTATAGGTCAGTCCATGAAAAACTAAAGCATTCAAAAAACAATGAACAGGCAGAGAGCAATCGCCAATGGGACAGCATGTGACTACCCACGGTGAAAAAGGGATACCCAACACGCAGACACAGTCCCGTCCATCCCTCAGGGTAGTACCTTGCAGCACCCCGTTGCGGCAATTGGCGTTCTTGTCGCCCAGCGAGAACCGGCAGGCCAGGCCTGGCAGCGGGGCCACCTCGGTGCAGCTTTTGTCGCAGTTGGAGGGGGGGGCGGTGCACTTTGCGCAGCCCAGGGGTCCGGGGATGGGAGGCTTGGCTGCTTGGTGGCGGCGGTAGGCGACCTGAGGGGCGGCAGCACACATGCGTTGTACCAAGCCCATATAAGGTATAACCTTCCCATTCACACACTGTGTTAAAATGGTACAGAAGATGCACTTGGGTCACTCACTTCCTCCTGGTTACTCTAGAACACTCGCATACTCCACTATTCAAATGAGTGCAATCTTATTTACACATTGAGGAATTGCTTTAGTTTTGTTGAAAATGATTGAATCAAAATTGGTTGGTAGCAAATCCACGTCACCTGATGAGCTTAAAATACAGGGGAAAATATAATAATTACGCCGTTTTATACAGATAGACACGCAATACCTGCCAAGGTACTGAAAAATGCCTCCTCACTTGCGTACACACCAGGCACGTCACGTGGGTCCAACAGCTATACCACCTGCCAGCAATTGACCCACAATACCATCTACAATCTGCAATAAGGCAAGCGAATACCACCAGTGACTCAGAGATCGGATGGTCCGACACCCATGGGCATGCTGCCAACAATGTGGAGTAAAAGCAACCCATAATACTTTACCCAGCCCAAACGCATGCATGCCCCTCTCCTGCAATCTCCCTTGAACCATATCCTGCCCAACCTGGCGTTCCCCGACTCACCCTTGCATTGTAATACGCCACCTGGCCCAGCATGGTGGCTGCACCCGTGTCATCATACGCCACATCATACCCGCTGGGCGCTGTCCCCTCCGACCCATGCCACATCTGCCACAGCATCACCCCCTTGAAGCCCGCCACGTTGGCGGCGCGGGCGATGCGTCCGAGGTAGTCGTCCCGGCATAGGCGCCCGTCGATGCCGAACTCCTCCAGGAGGAGCGGCTTGCCTGCGCCAGCACGAATGCATCACAATTTGGACCATGGGGGGGATTACACCACACTGGGACAGATCATATATATATTCAGATTGCGAACAGAGTACCTACGATGCATGTTAGCAGCAATGTGATATAGGAGGGCGGCATGTCCACGACCCAGATGATGCAACTGATATAAACCAATCCAGGGCAATGCTGTTTCACCACGCTGGCGTACACGTGACAATGTCCACTTATAGCAGGGGAAGCAAATGGTGCTCAAGCACCCATCGCACCGATTGGCTTTGCCAGGTTTGCATACAGCTGCAAGCTGTACTGGTAGTACGCATCGTTGGTCTCCGACGGCGCACCCTGGACCACATAGACAACAGTGCATATATTATACTCATTTATAAATGAAAAATAATAATAATCACAGTGCATCAAATGAAACTGAAATGATATTTTAAATTGTAAATCAAATGCAAAGTAATTCAAAAGCATCTATGCTATTCTAACTACACATCTAATGCATTAATGGGTGCAGATGGACTCTGTGTACACAATGATACAAATAAAATGAAACGATTACATTGAATGAAGCAGCTGATCCCTGTAAGCCCATCACCAAAAGCCCCCGACCACACCTGTGCCAAGGGGTAGAAGTGCACCGTCAGGAAGTCGATGGTGGACAGGTTGCCGTTTCGGACCCAGTCCATGCCCGCTTTGCCCGTGAACATCCAGTTGAAAGTCCAAGTGGCGGTGGCGGGATTGGAGGGGTCAGGCCACAGTGAGATTGGGTCTGGGGTGTCCCGCTCCCAATTGTTGGCCAGAAAGCCGACCTCTCCTGTGGCCATAGGAGGGTGCATATTTGGTGGGTATGGTGAAAGTGGTGAGCAGGCTGGTGGATCATTCGCATGCACTTGGAAAACTTCGGTAGCGGTGGCCAAGGGGTGGGGACAGTTGGACGAGGGTCTGGCGTGCCCTGCTTACAGTGGCTGCTGGGAAGAATACCCTCCCTGTATACAGTATACTGTATGTATACAAATCTTTTATATTCGCCCATCCTCACCCCACCACCCCCACATCCCCTCCCACCCGCACCTGTGGTCACCATGTGGCTGGGATCCAGCTGCTTGATGTAGCCTGAGATGTCCGCAGCCCAGTTGTAGAAAATGGTGCCCGGCGCCCCTCCCCTTGCGTGCTCGTAATCATATGGAGCCAGCATGGGCTCGTTGGCCAGCTCCCACGCAAAAATGGCGGGGTGCTTGGCGTACGGGATGCCGTCGTAGGTGTTTGTGCGGGTGGCCAGGGCGGCGATGAAGGCTTTGAAGGCGGCCCGTGCAAGGGGGCTGGTGTAGAAGAAGGGCAGGAAGTCGTAGCCGCCGTAGCCTCGCAGCTGGTACGCATACCTGCAAGCGGGACAGGCATGGAATTTGGGTAATTGCCCGAAATAAACCATATGAAAATTACGTAAAATATATTGAAGATTTACAGGTTACACAAAATTACAATACAATAAAGTAATATCAGAACAAAATGGTTGGACGAAACTTAACCCTGTTTAGAAACCAAAGTGATGTAACCCATCACAGCAGGCCCTAAGCTAGTCGGCGTGGGAAGTGAACGGGGCCCACTTTGCTGACTTCTATGGCAAAAAAGGTGGGGATTGTACATTTAACCGGGGTTTGGTTGCAATTCAGCCTTGAATTAACAAATAAGCCTGATGGCAGGATTTAAAAAAAGTGCAGAGCCACGTGGGAGCAAACCCTGGAGGCACATTCTTCCCTAGGATTATTAAAAGAGAATAAAACTAAAATTACACTGCAGTAGCGGAAGACTGAGTGTTGCTTCCCCCTCCTGCGCACGCACCACGCCATGCCTCCATACCGCCCCCGCTCATAGGGCGGGCCAGAGTAGGGGTCGGTGAGGCACATGATGAGGCGGACACCCGCGGCAGCAGCGGCATACAGCGCCAGGTCCAACCTCCTCAAGGCCTTCTCGCTAAACTGGCCCAGCTCGGGCTGGATGGGTGGGTCGGGGCCCTCCACACCCTCGTTTAGGGTTTCCCCGTCAGAAAAGGAGAAAACGCGGACGACCTTCATGCCGCGTGCGCCGTGCACCTGCGCGCGTGGTGCATGGGGCAGGGGTTGGAAGGAGACACTTTGCAACACAACTTTGATGAAACGTCCCTCTTGTTCTGGGTTGCTTCAATTTGGAAGAGCGCCGCTTCCAGTACAACATCTTCACCTGGATTCTCAATGCGCATGCGCACATGCTTCAGATGCTCCCAGCAGGTTGCCAACTGTTTGCAGTCCATCCACATTGCCAATGCAGAATTCTGATCACACCATGCTTGCCACCCCCCCCCCACCTGGAACAGCCTCCACACCCCGCAGTCGTCCAGGGTGCGGGTCACTGCAGCTGCATAAAATGCGTTGGTGCCTGCAAATTCAAAGGGATACCCGCCTTCCACAAAGTCCGCCCCTTTCCGTGTGATGATCCCCTTGACCAGCGACTTGGCGTGGTCGGGGATGATGCACGCGGCCTGCACAGCAGGTACGGGTAGGCATGGCCTCACCCGAACACATAATATATACGCCCACAGTCTACGCAGTTGGCGCAAGGCAGATTGGGTTGGCCATTAAACTGGCTCTACTGGTGGAATGCTTGCAGTCTACTCTACCATATTTGTAACAAACAATATCAAACTAAAATATATATTTGACTATGTAGAATTTCACCAATGCAGTCCCCTCCTTACACGCATGCAACCCCCTCACGCCTGCGCACCTGCGTGCTCCTGGACCCCTCTGCAGGGCCCAAGCCCGCGCCCCCCAGCTTGTCCGCCGCCCACTGGGTCAGGGCCTCAAGTGAGGGCGGGCCAGGGTCGGGCGCCAGCTGGACTTGGGTGGCCAGTGCCGCAGAGTGGCGCCGGCACGTTGCCAGTAGGAGCAGCAGCAAGGGGGTTAACATGTGTGCCATGGCTGCCTGCAGTCGGGGTGAGGGTGTGAGGTGGGTGATACAGCATCTGTGGGCTGACCCCCCCACACCAGGTGCTTTCGACCTTCTGTTTTCGACGTGCAAGCAGTGGGCTGGCCCCAGAACCCTGCCCCAGGGTGCAGGCAACAGTGAGCGGCGGCGGCGCTAGGGGTGACACACTGGTGGGGCTGGGTAGCATGGCCAGGCATGGGGTTTGGGTGCCATCTTGACCTTTGAAAGTGGGTGCAACCGGGTTTCTCACAAGGTAAGGGTGTGTGTGTGGGCGTGGGTGTAGCGGTGGGTTATTGTGCACAGCACTGCAGGTGTGGAAAAAGAGCGGGCTGAGCAGGCAGTGCCAGGCAAGCAGTCTTTCAGAGGCGTTGCGTATACGAAACCGCTGTACGAGGGGGTGGGGACACGTGGTGATGCGGAACTAGTCGCAACGTCACCACGGTAACCAAGCGACTGCACATAGAGACCTATCCGGACCAGTACAGCAAGGGTTTTACAGTATGGGGCGGGAAAGTGAGCGTGCAAGCGCTGGTCAAAGGGGATACCATGCACATGCATGCATGGGCATGGTATCCCAGGGCGACACGTATGCGGTATCTAGTGATCACTTCGCGACCAACTTTGCAGTTTTTGCCGTTTAGGACGGCAGTACTGTTGTGGGCAGCAGCCAGCAGCCGCCTGCACAGCCTGCCCACCCCCGGCACACACACCTTGCCCGACAGCCCCACGGGGAGCTTGCGGCGGCTAGCAGTGGCTCAGGACTGCTGCAGCGTCCTCGCCCCTATCACTGCAAGTCATCGCTGATCCCAAAGCCTGCAAGCGGGCGGACAAAGCCGTGCCGCTGCGGTGCTCACACGCCCGGTGCGTGGGGGCATCCAGCTGGCAGGTGGCAGGAGTTACTCATAAGTTACTCATGACAAATTTTGTTATAAAAGCTGCGACAAGGCCCGCCAGATATTGTGCACTTGCCACGACTTGTGGCACAAGCATGGGCAGGTCACACAACCCGAACAGGTCTGGGCAAAGCGTACTTTATTCTCTAAGGTTCTTGAGAGCCACCACCTTGTGGCCACCTGGCGGGTGGGTGGTCCTCACGTGTCCTCGCCTTGGGACAAAGTGACCCCTCACCTTGATTAGGTATGCGACTGCTCACCCCTAGGGTTGTAACAGGTCTGGCCCAGCTACTCTCGGGTATTGCAACAGATACAATTGCAAACCCTGCAGCACTAGTACAGGACCATGCGCTATGTTGAGAACGCATCAGCGCTAGACCCTACTGCACTGCCAGCACTTTCTACACCTGTGGCAGCGCAGGGGACTGCTTTGCCACCAGTGCGGGCCGTTTAGATAGTGCCAGCATTGAAAATTGTAACACCATGAAGCCCTCCTGAAATTTTGCCGAAATATGGTAAATATTGCTTGCTGCAGAATGGTATTTGCCTTGCGTTGGCTTGGGTGAAACCCTTTGCAGTCTGAGACGCTGATGGGCTTATTCCCTGCGACTTCACGCATAAATGGGATTAAAAGGTACTGGGGCTCTACTTTAATGTTTGGATGGCCACCATACTGGTGGGGATAAAGCCGGTCAGAGGCGCACCAGCTTTCATTATCAACGGCTGCGCTTCCATGCGCAGGTCTAACGAAAGCACCAAGATAAAAAAAAGTAAACTGTTCATTCCATTGCCTGCAAGTCTGCTGGCATTACAGGTCTCACAGTCCCCAACCCGGAATGCAATTGTGACTGGCGAGGGGTTGGGGTCACATTCCTCGCCCCTTTGCACCCCCATGCTCTGCCACCGGCTGCGCCAGGGCATGGTACGCCTCCTGCGCTTGGGCAGCACCTGGACCACAAGGAACAGGGTGTAGGGTTTCGGGTGTAGAGGGACCAGAAGGGTTGCAGTACTGCAATTTGTTGACAGCACAGCATGAACATAACTGTGTTCATATTTATGGTTCTCTTGCCTGTGCGGCGCCTTCAAACACCCATTGGCCGCGGCCTACGATAGTGCGGGTTGCACTGTGTGTGGTGTGGAGTGTAGAGGCTTAGTGTGCATTGTTGTACAAAACCTATGCTTATGTACATATGCACTTTCGCCTTGCAACGCCACAGGACAACCCTGGACGCTGTGCGGAGTGGCGCATTTTGACATTAAAAGAATAATCCTTGCAATTATGTGGATATTATTTCTCACCTTCCACAGCTTCCGCACACCCCTTGGCAGCCCCCAGCAGCGGTGCAAGCTTCTGGCCCCTGCGGGGCAAGGCGGGTAAGGGTGTTGGTGGGGGGTTGCCGGCTTCCACCGAGGGTTTACGGTTTATGGTGTGTGTCCCTACACCCTCACCTTCTGCACCTCAGGATCACAAACAGGCATGCTTACACCGCCGCCTTCCCCCTCCCACCCCTAGCCAGCCACAGCGTTTCACCCCTCAACAATTCAAGGGTAACAGCGCCCATGATCTCAAATGTAAGTGCTCCCCAGCAACCCACCATGTTTTCACCCCTTGGTCAAACCCCAGCGCCCACGCCACCCCCTCCTCCCCACCACCTTGCACCCCCCCAGCAGCCTCTTGCAGCAGTTGCATGAGGTGGGGCTGGTGGGGCAGGGGAATGGGGAGGGTGGGGCCTGAGCATGGCTGGCGGAGGGTGTCCGCAAGTGCGACCTGGGGAGAAGGAGGTGTGTTTGGGGGAATGGGCGGACATTGTACGACATGTACTGGGGGCAAACATGGTAGGCGAGGGGGCGGGGAGGGAACCCCATGAGACACTATACTGTCTAAAGCCCCAGCAAATAGTCTTCTGGCTACCAATTACATTACCCTAATCGCTGGCAAACAGACCCTCCCACCCCACCATCCTGAACGCCCATCCCGCGCCCCATACCCATAATCCACACCTTGTTAGCCAGCAGGAACGCCAGCGCACCACCAGCCGCCGCCACCTCCCCCCGCACCGCCTCCAGCCCCCTCCACCCCGCCACGTCCCCCACCCCATGCAGGCTGGCCAGCTCCACCTCAAGCTCCTGCAAGCGGGTGAGGGGAGGGTGATGGGGCACGGGGGGGATGGGGGTGAAGTTAAAGCACATGGGGTCTGCGTAAAACCCTAGGGTTACAACTGCGCCATGCGATTGCAACACTGAGAGGGTCACATCACCCCAACTGTGACTTTATGCACTGCAATCCTGCTGGGTGCTTGGCTGAAGTCTATCTTCCACACCCCACCCACCTGGCAGGTCATTGCCTCCCTGTAAGCCCGCACACCCTCCACCAGCCCGCCACAGCCCGCAGCCGCTGCGCTCCCACCTCTGCCCAATTCTGCCCCTCCTCTGCCATCCATGTTCCTCCCTTCACCATCCACCCCCCTGTTTTCATCGTCCCCCTTGTCAGCCAAGGTGCCTGGCTCCAGAGCGGATGCGTCTGTGATACGATGGGACCCTAAGCTAGGGTTTGTGGGGTGCCACGGTGCTTCGCTCACGCCCAGGGTGTGCGCTGTGTTGACGATGTCCAGCAGGGCGTGGAGTCGGGTGGTGGTTGTGGCTGTGCCTGTGGCTGTGGCGGTGGTGGGGCGGGAAGCCATAGCTGTGGGTTACACTGTGTTCCCTGGGCAATGTCTGCTGGGCTCTATTGCTTGGCTGGGGGTTGGCACTAGTGCTTGTCGCTGCCGGGAGAAAGGCGTTATGTCAGGGACTTGTGCTACGCCATGGGCGCATGTGCACTGTGGGTGGCTAGGGAGTCACTGATGTTTGAACTGACTGCGGTGTTACACTGCCTGCTGGCCTGTGGCTCACTGCCTCTGTTTGCTGGCTGCACTGCCCGCGCCTGATGGCTACCCCTGTGGCGCCCTGTGGTGTCACCTTCCTGCCACTGGAAGCAGGCGTAGCTCAGTGACAGGCTGACCAGTGTGCGGCATATGCACAGGCCTGCAGGTGCGGGGTGGGAGCAGCTCAAGATGGCGGTTGAGACCATGCCAACCAGGGCTGCACGTCCTGCATGGGGCTGCAAGCTCCTCACTCCAACTCGTGAAGGTTATATATCATATGGGCACATGGTTGGTGTAGGTTTGGGGCATGCATGCATATGGCACAACATGGAGTGCAATATTAACGTCTACTGCACGGCAATCTTATTTAAATAGCGTGCACTTTACATAAAGTCTTGCTGCAGTCATGCATGCAGGTGGGGACAGTGGCAGCCTACCCTCTCACTGCTCCGCCAACCGAGAGTGGAGTAAAACCTGGAAGCAGCAAGTCGAGGGTTCCTGTTGTATGTGAAGGAAAAGTACTCTCGGTTCTATCCGTCGTTTCAGAGATTGGCTCAAGGTATCTTGTGTGTGAGAGAGACTCAGAGAGTGTGGTGAGGGCCTATCAGCCGAGAAACCAAGGGGCATGCCCAAGCTCTGTGCGTGTCGTGGATACCTCCTCGCATGTCTACAGCGGCGCGTTCTGTTGCGAAGTCCTTTATCACAGTAATAGGTTTGCCTGACGCCAACAAAAGGAGTCTGGCTGTTACAGCTCGGTTGTATCGATACAAGTCCCAAGTGCATGCATGTGGGCTGCCAGGTAATTTGAAAAGTTGAAATTTATAAGCAGGACAGCCTGGCTGGTCCACAGAGCAAGCAGTTGGAAGAAAACAAAAAAGCGACGAGCGGATGTCAATATTCTGACGAGCAGTGAGAAAAAGTCGCTTTAGCAAAGCCCAGGTAAAATTGAACTGTACATGAAGGTATCCGACAGTATCACTGTTGGCACCTCAGTGGGAGCCAGCACTGCGCAGTTGCTCATCTACAGGTCAGCTGTAAGCACCAGGTTGCAACTAAGGCCAGCCCAATCAGCCGCACAGCCAACCAGGTACCCACCACAATGGTCGACAAAATACAATACCCCAAACTTTGTTGCTGTCGGTGGTCCACCATGGGTGCTGTGAGCTGAGCCATGCCATCACACTTTAGAAGCATTAATAACTCACAAGTAGCGCGCCCCTAGCGTTCCCCTCCCCCCTCCTCCCCAAATCACTTGTCATGAGATGACCCACAACCAACCGGTCGTTCTGCACGTGCTCATAACTTGCCCGTCACTCTGGGGGGTTCATGTGGTCCACAAACTCGTCTATAAGGTAGGGCCAGGCACCATTTTTGTCGTAATTGGAGAAGTCTGGCCGTATTTGCTGCAATACCATGGGGGTGATGGGGGGTCAGGAAAACACAGCTGTGGTGCATTTTGCCAACATTGTCATTCTTCTGCACTGCCAGGGTCGGGAGGAGAACAGCGCAGTAGCTTTTTGCGATAATGCCAAGCGGGCGGGCGGGAAGCACATAGGGGTATGTGAACAAATCAGGGGCAAGAGTGATGCAGACAGCCAGGGAAATGCCCCGTGGTTTTGCCAACATGGTTCAACCTGCACAGAGCATACAAAACCGACAACCTGCCAAAGTGGACAAGGAGGGTGCATGCCTGACAGGAAACTGCTACAAGGGAGGACGGTGCCAAGGTGGAGACCAGCACCGATCTCAGCGCATAGAGGGTTCCAGGGTTCCAAGCTACGAGGGTTTGATGCCTCTACACCCAAGCCCTCACCCTGCTAAAGTCCAGCAGCTGCATCCATGTGTCCTTGGACACCGCCCGGTTGTGGTGCGCCTCCAGGAACGCGCACCACTCCGCCGCCAGCGCCCAGCGCCCGCCCAGCAGCAGCTGCCACAGCGCGATGGCCACGTCCTGCTGCACGCACTTGGCGCCGTTCTGCGGGGTGGGAAGGGGTGGGGTGCGGCCCCGGGTAAGCGCAGGGGCACATGCTTCTGTGTATAATGCAGCTATTATATGTTTCGGCTGTAAGTTGCATGTCCCTTCCGTGCAACGCCATATGCCTAGTGGTACAGGACGTGGGAGTTGAGGGTTTAGAAAATGGCACGCCTCTCACTGAAAGCCATCCCCAAGACTGTACTGCAATGGGCTCACGGCTTCAGAGACAGGATGTAAGGTTCTTGGGTTTAGAGTTACAAGCCCAAAGGGCTCCGGAGGCAGGGTGTAGGTCCCAGGGCACTACGCACCTCCCGAGCAAAGCCATACGCATAGTTATAGATCTCCGTGAATTTGCCTTGATCGTCCAGCTCTGCCCTCAGGCCCGCCAGGGCGCTCTTGACGTCTGCAAGGGAGTTGCACCTGGGGGGGAAGGGGCGATACACAACTTCATTCCACACAACTGCAACTAGTATGACTACAGCACCCCGCCTACAGGAGGTGGTTGGGCTGGGAAGCGCCAGGAGCCGGCATATGATGGGAAATAGCCAGGATGGTTGGCATGTGTTTGCAAACAGAGCACTCAAACAGCTGCAGTTTATTTAATAATATAAAAGCGCATGCTCTGGGGGTGGGATGTTTGCTTGACTGGCGCAGTCACCACATGCCACACTTTGGTGACACCCAGATTCAACCTGTGGAGCCATACTGGCATGTACAACCCCAGATCACCCGCATTTGAAGCACCAGCCATCGCCGACCAACACATCTGCTCACCCTAGTGCTGTCATCCCGTTGACAAACTCGTCTCTACTGAACTCGCACATGGTGGCGGCGTTGAAGTGGTAGCTCAGGACCAGCTGCAGGCACGGGGGGCGACTGAGACCCTAGGGAGGGTTTAGGGTTCAGGGAGGGCCTGTGGCTGAGGACCAGCTGCAGGCGCAAGGGGGGTGCGCAGGAAACCCTAGGGCAGGGCTGGTGGCATGATCCAGCCGAACAAACAACTTGTGGACATGCTGGTGGTGCTGACGTGCGTTTGCAGATCGAGGTGCTAGCAAAGGTGGGTCCTGGCAACCTTGGAAACCTAGAGAAGGGTTTGTGGCCCACAACCCAAGCGCAGAGACCCTTGGGTGGAACTTGTGCCAAGTGGTGGGTGCGGCAGACCCTACTATAGCATGGAATGTATGCATCTGGCAATGAAGGCCCGGTTGCATACAGTCCCTGGGGATGCATCCAAGACAGACACCGGGTGCTGCACAGAGCGCCGACCCAATGTACGTGTCAAAGCATGGCGGGAGCGGGTGTGGTGCATTGACAGCACCCCTGGTGAGGGAGGGACTACCAGGACCACATCAGCAGGCACCACTTCATCTAGGGCAGGCTTTAGCGCGGTGGTGTGTCCAGCACCAGGAGTCCGGATTGGGGGTTAAGTGGATGTGCACCATGGGTGCGCACCACCCCAAGGTTTAGGGTGTAGGGTTTGTGTGTGCCCACCATGACCACATCCGCAGGGTCTACCCCCAGGTCCTCGCACAGCCGCCCCACACCATCCGCTCGGATCATGTCCTGGTCGGGATCTGCAAGGGGGGGGTGCGTGACGCAGCAGTGGTGGGGAGGTGGGGGAGGGGGGTGGAGGGCGCTGTGGGGGCATGCCGCAGTGGTGGCAATGCTGGGCATGATGTGACTGCGCCTCTTTGCATTCTCCCCCAGGAGTTCAAACAAGCAGCAGACCGTAGCAGCCAGCTGGATCCCCGAAATACATGCTACATACGTCTACAGTCATGCTACATGCAACCGACAATGTAACCATGAAACCAGTTGTTTTGGGAAACGGGAAGGAGGGCGAGGGGGAGATTGGGGGGTGACATCCACACGCACCTGCACCCCGTTCCCCAGCCATCCCCCACGTCTCGATAATACCAATCCCTTTTCCAACAGCTGCGTTGTTCTACGGCCCCTAAAAAATCGATTACAAACTTCATACTGCACAATCTTTTCTCATTTGCACGTACACCTATGATAGAATTATGCCCATTTGATTGTTACATATTAAGACGAATACAGTGCATTAATCTTGTACAATATTATGTTGAAATTGGGCCCCCAAGATTTAAAGTTGGCAGCAAACAACCTCCAAACCTTCCAGACAGACACCATCCATCCACCCCAATGGTAAAATGCGCCGACAGCATTACGCCCAAGCATTCTGTTGCCGCGAAAACTACCAAGCTCCCCCCGCCGCCCACAATTACACCCCCAGTTAATCATGTATTTCACCCACCTTTATACCGCTCGTACAGGGTCTCGATTGCGGCCAGGTCCACCGGAGGGCCCCCCCCACCAGCACCCTCCGCCATCGCCCCCGTTGTGTAGAAGTACTCGATGGCCGCCTCCATGCCCCACCCGCCCCCCTTGAGGCATGCCAAGGCCGACTTCTCGCTGCCACAGGGTGTACCACCAACATCAGTGTACGGTACGGCATGGTCAGGGGTGATGGCGCCATGCACCGCGCTGCCAGAGTGTGCAAGCATGTACACAACTGTCCACACTCAACTACCAGGCAGTACATGGCATGCAGCGGGTCCTTCGTCCCGTGATGCCGCACACGCAGGTCGCCATGTGTGGTCCCCCGCAAGCCTCTCCCCACACGATGGCCTCCCCCACCCCCCTCCACAACACCCACCCACCCCCAGCAAAGTGTTTCCCACCCCACATTCGACCCTCCGCTAGGGTCCCCCACACCGCAGTGCACCTGCACCCTTAACCTCACAATAACCCTACAGTAGGGTACCCGCCAGCCACAAACGTTCACAAAGAAAACCTCCAGTAGGCCACCCAGGACTTTCACCCCCACGGCTCACCTTGCTCCTGTGATCCCCCTGAACTGTACCACCTTCTCCTTCTGCTTGGGGTTGAGGCGGTTCTGAAAAGAGTGGGAAAGGAGAATGTGAAGGGGGTGATCGAGGTAGTAACCACGCAAGGGTCATCAGCAACGTGGTGCCCCCCCCGGGAGGAAAAAGGACCTCGCGGCACACCATGTGTATAGGTGGGGGCCGTAGGGGGTGCAGGGTGTTGATGCGAAAACGGAAACCCGCAGCTAATACAAGCAGAGATTGTGTATGCACAGCAAGGGTAACCCTTGGTACAATGCATGCATATGCACATGTCTCCTTCTCATCCCCTTGGAACCAAGCACCACCCACATAGGGCACAAGGTGACCCAGAGCAGCAGCAGGTGGCGTGCATAAACGTGCAGGTCGGACAGTTGCCACAAGGTTACGGACAGTCCCCAGACAGCCCCCGGGATAAACGCCCTTATTGTCAGCACATGCCTCGCAGCAATGCATGCATATGTTGGTGGGTGAACGTGCCTTCCTGACCCCAGTAGACAACGAGCAAGGCACAAGGCTACCTGGAATAAACAGGGGTCACACAGAGTGCAAACCAATACTGCTGCTCTGGGTATAACGTCGGGGAGATGCGTGCACCTATTACATGCAAAAACGTGCATGCTCAGGCCATGGGGAGAACTTAATTGCAGAGCCACCAGCACCACCACTCACCATCGCGCGCCAAGGTACCCAGAGCCCAACGCTGCGTATCCAGTAGTTGCCTCAGCACCCCAGCGCTGTGCCTGCCGTGCTTGAACAACTCTAGGCCCTCGCTAGGTGCAAGGCCCACACCGCCGCAGCGGTCGCCGGTTCGATCCAAAGGCCAGGAGCAAAACAGTACGCGCGCCCCTTGGAAATACGATATTGGGATACAAGTGGCGGGCTGGCCCTGGCCCAGCAGTGCTCCGATGGCTGCCCACAGCAGGTGCTGAAAGCCCTAGCTCAAAAGGAAGAATCCCAGCCACGACCACTGCCAAGAGCGAGCAGCACAGCCGATTGAGCGACGAGGGGCGGCTGTGAAGTCCTTATAGCTTGCACAAAGTTGTTCAACTTAAACTGCCTTGACCTCGCAGCGCAGTGTGTACTGTCAGTGTGTACTTATTTCAGGGTTTTCACATGGACTTACTATCCCCAATTAGAGAAAGACGGAAAAACGCCCAGGTGACAGCCAGGCACAACCCGCTCAGCAGAGCGTGTACACCTGGCCAGACACCAGACGTGGATCACAAGGCACAGCCTAAAGCATAGCCTCGTCAAGAAAAAACGTTTGATGTGAAATGCGTCCTGAAGGGGAAATGATCAATCTGCGGCGCGAGGCGTGCTGCTAGGAACGCCGTTGGGGCTGAGTGTGGGCAGAAAGATTGAACAGTGGACACGGTAGTAGGGTTAGCTGTGGTGTATAAAGCTCCTCTTTGTTTTTTTTTCCAGACTCTATTTGACCAGACATGAAGCATACAGAGGCCACTTACTGCCAGGTAGGTATTTTCAGCTGCGCGATTGCGGGTTGGCTATAAGCCAGAAATATTAATATAAAGCCTTACATCCAGCGATTGGTTGTGACAGACACATTATTTGACACATTAAGACACAGTGTTGCTGTGCAACATTTTGTATCACCTTATAATAATCAGCTGCACAATAATAATGCGTAAAGTAGTAATGTATGGTAGCTAACCCACTTTCCCACGCATGGTCCATGTACACACATTCTTAAACTGATTTAGCCATGCAGGATCAGTGTTTAGAATGTTGCGTGAAGGCTCATTGCCTCCTTTACCTCAATCATTGCATCAGGGACCCACCGTCTGAAACCTTGAGCATTTGGCATAATATTGTGCATTTTGAATGTAGTCCAGGTGGATGAATGCGGGCTTCACACGCCTCCATGTTGGGTTCTCCTTACATACTTCTTACTAATTAGCGTATTTTGTATCTACACGCATTGAACACAGTTGCCCGCTATGCCAGCTATGCCAGCCGCTGTGCCTGCTGTTCTATGCATCTCATGTATCACCTAAGAATGATATCTCTATGTATCACCCATGAATGATTTATAGTATAAATTATGGCACTATACGACATAGCCGCACTGTAAATACAACTGTTGTACCATGAAATACACGGAGGCCTAGGAGACAGGCTAATACAGCTAACCCTTGGCTAACCTTTTTTGCCTTTGGGTAGGCCTAAACTGCTTCAGGCGGGGCAAAGACGTGTGTTGTTGAACTCTCAGCAGCGGCGTCAAAGTAGTCAGAGCTATTAGAGACAACTATCAAAGGAGCACAGCCATTGTTTCCGAAAGTGAGGCTTAGTAAGGCTTTTTTGACAGATATGTTTGGTATAATAGTCCAGAGTCTATGGTATATGTCATTGCATTATCAACATTATTACCTGCAGGGACTCCTAGGACTCCTGTAATTAATAATACAGACAATATAATGATATTCCGGAATATTACGAACAATATAATAATGATACAAAGGAAATCTACATACCTAATCTAGATAATATATAAGTGATAGTCTGGAATCCTAGGAAATCCTGTATGTATCTTAACATGTATTTTGTAAGGAAAATTTGATCAAATTCAGGAACACGGATCGACGCAAGGCCGTGCCAGCTTCCAGCGGCTAGCCACAGCTGGCGTGCGATAAATCCCATGGGTTTTGCTTGCATGTATTTGACATGTATATTTCCCTATATGCCTATGACCCTAATAATCATGCATGACATAAGAGCACCAAAGATGACATGCGACATGCCTCCAACTGTCACAAGTAGGAGCTATAATATATGCATATTGAACCTAAATACGGACAATGGATGTGCATTCTCGCATATTTTAAGGTACTGTTATTAGATTATCCTGAGTCGTTTCATTGCGTGTTTGTATCCTAGTTGTTTAAACAATTGTTTGTTGTTTAAACAAACAACATTTTTCTGTGACCATTTCAGTACTAGTTTATTTGTAATAGCATTGTTATTTGTGATAGCATTTTATGACATTGCCTACTTGATAATTTTAAACATTGCTTGCTATTCATTTTAATTAGCAGGTGTTCTTTGTTTGGTTCAGGGTTTACAATATTTTTGTTGATGTTCAGGGTTTACAATAAAGTGTTCAGGCTTGACACTGCACACAACTGATCTTGAAATGGAAATCAATTTTACACCAGGGGTAAGCTACGTACTGAAGTGCTTAAGCAGATACACTAGGACCCACAAGCTTGGTTAATTGCATTCCCCCCTTGTCATGAAGTCCGTCGGTTTATTAGTAATACACTCCCATGTTACGGTATGCAGCAGGCACCAGTAATGGCAAGGCTGCAACTTGAACTGGGAGAACGGCACAACAATTGTGTTTAATAAAATTGTGCACGTACAATCTGTTCATGTAATATTATATCCCCCCAAAGAGCCCAGAAATACTTTTTGCAGAAATTTTCAAAAACCAGGGCAATAATTTCGGTGTCGGAGCAACTTTCAACAGCGTCACGACGTTTCAAGGCTGTTTATTATTGCACGTATCAGCCAATCTGCAGCAGCAAACAAGTCTTTATTTATTGCTGCCGTTTTTCCGAACACACGAGACAGGGAGTCTGAACTACGCCGACTTCGTCAAGCATTGGAGTGCACCAGGTAAGCATCGAAACCCACACATGCCAGGCCTGCGCAATGGGAGCCCTGCACGGATGGTATGAAGGGTTCTAGCTGCACACCTATGCACGCTCCTTCCACTGTACGTTCTGTCACCTCGTAGGCGATCTGGCCACTGGCCGTTCTGGCATGGTTTTCGTATTCCAGCGCGCCAAATTAGCCGAAACACGCACCCATGAAAAAACGAGTGCATGCAGCGGGTATTGCCCGCAGGAATTGTTCGTGCTATTATTGCTGCAAATTTGGCAGCGAATTGGTCGCTTTCGGGTCCGTCTGTTAGGTGTTTCACCGTTGCACCAGGCCATTGCCAGCCATGCCATGCCCTGCACAAGGCATGCGTACAGGTGTGACCGTCCTCGTCTCTTGGTGTAGTTCACGTCTTTGGCCTACCCAGACAGTAGGGCACGTATGTGTGTGAGGAGGGTCTTCACCTCGCGTTTGTCAAGATTTTCCAGGCAACGTCCGCTTCGCCTCGCAGGTCCGCCCACCTAGCTAGTTGTTACCCGCTTCATCTCGTTCGGCTCACTCTCGCTTAGTGCGGTTCAGCACCTGCTCACCACTTGTTAATCTCTTTGAACTACTGAAACCTAGTCTCAGGGCCGCGCACCCCCCTCTACAAATAAAGTTATATTAGCTTTCCTAAGACTGTCCACACCGCGCATTTGTAAACTCCACTCTTTGGGAAGGTCTTACGAGGTGCGACTATCGTGACGCCACTGAAAACTAACGTGCACGCTGCGTCTTCGGTCCAGGTAACGACGACTGCCCAGGATTGACACAAAGATGGCTACCCCGGCAACCCACCCTGGCTGGCCTTTGACCGTGGCTACCATGGTGATTGGGCTTTGCCTGGCGCCGGCACTAGCAGGTCAGGGTTTAAAGGTTTTTTTCTTGACAGGCAGTGTGCCACACTCACCTAGCGCTCTTGGCAGCTTCAGCATTTGCACTCCCGCCATACAGCAACACTTGTAAGCAGTCAAGATAAGCAGGCAGGCATGGTGCCAAACAGGTTTCCTTGCGATGAACTAAAATCACCAGGGCAATAAGTGTGCTGGGCGGGATCCCCAATCTTGCATATTACTATTATCATCTACTGCAATCTGATTATGTAGATGATAATAGTAATATTGTTGCCTTTTATCCCTCTCCTCAAGTGCTTGCGTCACTATTTTTATTGCACTCCTTCCCGTAGCCACTAAGGGAATATGTGTATACCGAAAGGCTTGTTAATGTATGCCATCATTTGTTCACCCTATTGTGTGCGTGCGCAGCTGCTGCTTGTGTGCCGGCAGCGTCCCTCGGCAACTACAAAGCCACCACCACCGACCCAGCTCAGTGCCAAGGCCCAGGCGCGGACGGCTACATCTACTACACAGGCACACCCTGTGGAGACGGCACCTCTATCCTGTGGTTGGGCGCGACTGTGCTGGTGCCCAAGACAGGCCTGAGTGTGGGCCAGTGCACATGGTATCGGTCGGAACACACTACTGACGCGCAGTGGTTGACAAACTATGTTGGGTCTTGCGGCGTGGCGCCCACTCAAGTGCCCACCCTGCCCACCACCATATGTGCAGGTGGGTTGAGACTTGGCATGTGGTGGCATTTGAAATGCACATTTGCACAGACCTAATATTTGTTAGGGCATCAGTGTACATCGTGTAGCTCATGCCTGTAACACTTTTGTAAGTCTCCATATCCCGCACAGCAACATAGCCTTAGTGTCACCGGAGCACTAGTACTACCATTTGGCACCATCACCGCCACCGCCACCTCCCTGTGCAGCTGCGGCTGGCCAAGGCGACCCCCACTTCCGCGGATTTGGCTCTGCATGGTATGACTTCCTCGGATACCCCGACGCCGTGTTCAATGTGCTGTCAGCAACCAACTACCAGGTGCGCACAGTAATTAAATTGTTCAGTCGCTTGACAACCTAGACATCCAAATATTGGCGCAATTTTGTAGCATAGACGGCATGTACCAGGATATTGACCAGAGCCTATCCAGGCTTTACCATATCTAGGAGCCCCAGCCATAGTCCAGAGTTTGTCAAGTGCTTGTGAACCCATACTGCTCTGGCACAGGGTTTAATCTCGCCACCGGTGCCAAATCCTGTACCGCATGGATCTATATTTGGTGCATTCTTTATGTAGCAAGAGCACCATCCCCAATGCCATCCAAAATAAGTTTACCACCGCATTCTTATCTCATTGTTTTCTGATCCTCGATACCCAAACAGGTCAATGCGCTGTTTTCCAACCTGGGCAATGAGAGGGTCATTAACAATTATATGACCAAGGTCGGCATGCTCACCCCGACGACAGCCGTGGTGGTGGAGGTAGGTGAGGGCAACGGCACCCTGGCTGCATGGCTGGTGGGGAGCGAGGGCGTTGACCTGGTCGCCACAATGCAGCCTGGCATTGCGTACAGCCTGGCGCCTGACGTCATTGCCGTGCTGACCACAGCCCACCCCAGTGGCAGGGCAGGCGCCAGCATCAAGTTGGAATCCAAAGACATATCGCTGACAGTGTTCACAGGTGGGTGGCAGGGAGACAGTGCCAGTGTCTACAGTGGTATAGACCCAGTTGTCAGGCCAGTTGCAGTGGTTTTGTGCGAAAATTATGTTGCCCATACATAAAATGTATTGAAAGAGGGTATCCGCTGGTGTTACATATAAGTCTTTGCCCATAACCTCGTTGTAAGGCGCTGTGTTTAGGGCAAAGGGTTTAGGTCTTAGTGCACTCCTCTTGCATTGAGTACACAGCCATGGAGTCAATGGATTACATATGGGTGATTGCAAAAGATTGCTTTGTGACAAGTTTGATGGGTTGCTGCATCTTTCATACTCTGCATCCGGTTGCACTAGTTTTCCTTGCACTGTGCCTTGATGAACTATATGAACTGTTGACAAGGTATGCATGTAGGAAATCTGTGTTGCACACAGTTTTACTGTACACACGGAGCATACATGATCTGATATTACCTTGCAAACTAATTCTTGTAGTTTCTAACTAGATTTATTAATATATACATGGTACCTAATGTACCCCTATCTCTGCCTGTAGCTGCCGGTGAGCCATGGCTTGACATTGGCATCGACCTGAAGACCACTGACCTGGAGGACATGCACGGCATCGTGGGGCAGACGTGGCGTGGGGGAAGGGGTGTGGACCCTAAGGTACGGTTCCCATCATGCAATGCATATGTATTATAAGCTGTGTTGACATCCATCATATTGGGCTGCACAGGACATATATGTTTATGAAATATGCGAGATTGCGCATAGGTCATGCAGCGTGATCATGCAGGTGTAGATAGGTGTAGACCCTGTGATAGATCACAGTATATAGCCCCAGCTATCCCACCATATCTGGTGATAATCAGCTTTCACATTACTTTCACACGTATCACACCTGTTTGCCTCGTCGACATAAACCACAATCAGCCACATCAAGGATAGTGCCTAATAGCATACTAGCTTGTGATTACCAGCATGGTGGTGCCTGGCCAATCAATTCAACAATTTCAACCAGGTGCACGCCGAGCCATCAATATGATCCATGCTGAGTTCTTGCAAAAGTAGCCACATGGGTCGAGATGCCACCTTGTACTGTGAGCTTGACTAACAGACCGCCAACCCTTTGTGCATCTCCATGTGCAGGTTGTGAATGGAAGCCACGTGCTGGACGGCACCAGCGATGCAGATTACGAGGTGACGGACGGCATCCTGGGCGGCACCACCACCTTTGCCCACTTTGCACATGCCACCTACCCCGCCACCCGGCGCGCAACTATCGCCGCCAAGGCCACCAACCAGTTGGACATCGTGGAGAATGGAAGAAATCCCAAGGTGCCTCGGAGGCGCATGCGTGAGGGGATGGTGGGTGCACCAATCGTAGTGCCACTGGCGGTCATCAGCGATGCAGGTCTGCCAACCTGGTTTGGTGCCAGCCCAGTGGCCCGTGCGCTGGGGGGCAACTAGGCCCTCGGTTACTTCAAGGGCACTTGGCCTTAGGCACTGCATGACTTACATGACTTGGGAGCAGTCAATCTCCAGTATGCACGTAACGCACGCCGTGCTACTGGCTCTCAATTATATTCTCGTGTTTTTAAGTTTTGAAGGGATCAAGCTATGGCTTGATGTAGATTATGTATGGGGGCGCCTCAATTTTTTTCAGTTTGCCAGATATGTCAACATGGGATGGATGCACTCATCAGGATCAAAAGCGTTTTATTTTGTAGCGGATATCCTTATAGCAGGTTAGTGCAAAGCTCCCACTCCCTTGTTTTTGGATCTTTGGGTTTTGAATCTTATTTTTGGCATCGAATTTTCTCCCTTGCCTTTTAACAGTTACATAGATTCCTGTTTTTTCTGCAGAACTCGTAGAATGTCACTCACACCCCTTTGCAATTTTTTCATCCTCAGAATGTTTTTTTTTTTGTTTTCTCGGGCAAACAATGTTCGCTTCTGTGCGTTCCTTTCCCTACTCTTTCTTTCTGGTATATGCATACCTTTTGAGTAAAGTTGACACAGGCTTGAAGTTGGCACCAGAAGGGTATTGATGTCCATTGTATGGGGACTCAGTGTCCGTCATTCTTTGTCTGTGTTTTTAAAAAGAAACCAACTGACTATGTGCACGGACGGTCGGCGCCAGCATAATAATCAATAGCCAAAATCATCAACTGCTTTGGGTGACAAAAATCGTTTTGAGTGTAAGTGTATGGTATTCTTTGTCTACTGGTGTGGCGCCCCTTGTTGTCAGATTACATAGATTACAGGCAGTCTCATGCTAATCTGACTCAGACTATTTGGGTATTGTCAGTAAGGTTAGCTTCTGGACAAACTTTGTTGAGTCGATGTGAGATACTTTAGTATTAGAATTGGCAAACAATGTCATGTCATGTCATGTCATGTTACATTAGCAATCCAATACAAATTATGCAAATAGAGTGCTGGAAACCTTGTACAATCTGCTGAATCAGCCCCGTTAAAACATTGTTTGGATAAAAAATTGTGTGCATAAGCACGGTGCACACCGTTCGGATAAAAAGTTGTGTGCACGTGCCAAGTTGGACGATATAATCATTTATGCCACAAATGAGCTAAACAGCGCACATTTCGAACGTCCAGGCATTACCAAAAAAAAATGGCGAGCGCAATTATTAAATTTAATTGCGTCCCAACGGTGGGCTAAAAGCATAATATTCTGAACTTGAATATTTATACAAAATTAACTACACGTAATTGGTCAAAGAAGAAGATTCGAATCAGATTCCAGCGAACGCGCTTGTTTGAAGCGCGCACATAATAAATCAACAGTTCCAAGCTGGCAGCCAAGGCGCCCTGATATGCCTCGCGGCAAGCGTCTTGGGACATTATGCCTTGCGTCATAATACCACTGGTTTTATGCATTATCCAACTACTTGACTAGCTGTTCTGGCTAGTCGGTGCCCTGGCGCGACCCAGTGGCCCCTTCACTACGCCTTGGTGCGCACGTCCCCCTTTCTTAAGTTTCTTTCTTTCTTTTGTTTCAATTGGGTCGAGACTGGCACAGCATCAAGAGTTGGCGGAAAATAATGAAAGAAAACAAATTCCAACGCGGAAAATTCAGCAGAATGGTGCCACCACTGGAAAAGAATGGAAAAGAGTGCCTCATTGCAATTGCCTGTTTTCAAAGTAAGAAATCGATTTGGCAGCTTGAATGGAGATATTTAATGCCATCGCTATTACCTAAAACTTGATTCAATCACAGCGACCTAATAAGTTAACATTTTTCAATGCACACTAGGCGTGGTTATCATAATTGCCGCTTGATGCCATAATAGCTGCCAGTGGTATACCCTTCATACTTAAGGTCACCTGTCAGGTCCCAGGTGGTTGTGGTCCATTATGCCACTGCCCTGCAACTTGCAGGTCTGCCAGCCCAAGAGCAGGCTGCGCCTGCGGCTGAGCCTGAGACTACTGACTCCATGTACTAATTGATTTTTTTCTGTTTGAATGGCCGTCAAGGTGTGTGTCTATGTTCCCTAGCCGATGTACTTCATGCATTACATTAATTACATGCACCATAAACTAGTGGGTGGTTAATAGGATGGCAGGTAAACTTGGTTTATTTCGTTTATTTCTTGTCCTCTGTGGTCTGACTGCAACTCTGACTACTTTAATTACTTCCCCCGTTAACGGATTTCGTTTTTGAATCCCCTCGATATCACACTCCCAACTATGGCGCCAGGCGGTCGAAACAAACCTACAAGAACGTCCTGCACGTCTCAAACCTGTTTAATATTGCCGCGATCGCCAATCTGCTGGAGCAGCAAGTCTTCACTTCTGTTTGAAGCTGGTTTCTCTGATCACACAAGGCAGGCAGTGTATATAAACTTCACCGACTTCGTCAAGCTTTGGAGCTGCACCAGGTAAGCACCAAAACCCAAACACACCACGCCTGCGCGAAGGCAGCACTGTACGGAAGGTTATGAAGTCTTACAGCAGGACTCTGCATGATTTGTTTCTTCTCCGGCACATCTTGTCACCTCGTAGACGATCTGGCCACTGTGTGCACACTGGTTCTGTCCCATTGCGCGCGCAGGTCATGGTTTTCGTAGTCCAGCGCGCCAAAACACGCGCCAACGAAAAACTTCAGTGCATGCACCCCGGCACGCGGCACATGTCTTTTGCTTGGATAGGTGCAAACTGTATCCGCAGTTTGGTAGCGTTCCGGTTCGTATGTCAGGTTTTTCACTGTTCCACCGCCTTGGCCAGCACACCCGTGAACCAGGCCTGTACAGTATGTACAGGTGTGTCTTGCGCGTCACAGTCTCTTTGGTGTAGTTCGCGAACAAACGTATATACCCTGGACCAGCCTGTACGGCACTTTGTGTGAGTGAGGAGGGTCATCATCTTGCGTTTGTCACGCAAACAGGTGTCGTCTGCTTCGCCTCGTGGATGGCGGGCCCGCCTTTTTTGCTTTATACGTTTCACGTCGCTCGGCTCGCTTTCATTTGTTCAGTACCCGTTCACCACTCGGTGGCATTTAAACAAGCGCCTTGTAGTCCATCATGGGCGGCATGCTTTCATCATGAACATCATGACCTACATGCCAGAACAGTACGAAGCTGTGGCAAGCAAACTAGTTTGCCCCTCTCCGCTGGTTGCTCTACCTCGTCCCCAAACTCCCCATCACTAATACTATAAATGCCGCTTCTTCTTACGACTGTCCACAGCGCTGACTTGTAGCCCCCTTTTTTTTTAAGCAAGTCTTACACTATCGTGATCACGTCATGACGCCCCTAAAAACGAATCCGCTCCGTCCCCTGAACAGGTAACGACGACTGCCCAGGATTGACACAAAGATGACTGCCCCGGCAACCCATCCTGGCTGGCCTTGGACCGTGGCTACCATGGTGAATGGACTTTGCCTGGCGCCGGCACGAGCAGGTCAGGGTTTAGAATTGGGATTCTTTCCTGACAGGCAGTGTGCCAAGTTAGCCTAGTTAGCCAAGTGTGCCTAGTGTGCCATCATCTTCTAGCCAGTATGGATACATTGTAGACAGTGTCTGCTTTTGCATTCCCGCCATGCTGCAACACAAGCAGCCAAGATAAACAGTCGGGCATGGTGCCAGTCGGGCTTTTCCTAGTATTGATACTTAAGAAATCACACTATCTGCGCAAGTCTCAAAGCTTTTGCCCCTCCAAGTTGTGAGGCGTTCACAGAAAGCTTAGAAAGCTACAACGTCGTTTTTTTGAATTTACCCTGTTGTCTGCCCGCTGCCTGTGTGCCGGCGGCGTCCCTCGGCAACTTCCGCGGCACCACCACCGACCCAGCTCTGTGCCAGGGACCAGGCGCAGACGGCTACATCTACTAACCAGGCACGCCTTGCGGCGATGGCACATCCGTCCTGTGGACCGGCATGACTGTGCTGGTGCCCAGGACGGGGCTCACAGTGGCGGGGGACTGCACATGGCGGCGGTCTCATTACGCCAGCGACGCGCTCTGGTTGACCAACTACGTTGGGTCCTGCGGCGTGGCGCCCACTCAAGTGCCCACCCTGGCCACCACCATATGTGCAGGTGGGTCAAGGTTTGGCATGGGGTGCTAATTGTAGACAGTCGCAATGTGCAGGGCAATAACCCAAATGACCCGCTATGTGATCAGTGTACTTCACGTAGCTCATGCCTGCGATACATGTGTATGTCTCGTATGTCTACCATTTCCAGCAGAGCAACATAGCCCCAGTGTTACTGGATCACTATTCCCACCATTGCTACCACCACCATCACCGCCACCGCCTCCTCCCTGTGCAGCTGCGGCTGGCCAAGGCGACCCCCACTTCCGCGGATTTGGCGCTGCATGGTATGACTTCCTCGGTTACCCCGACGCAGTGTTCAACGTGCTGTCAGCAACCAACTACCAGGAGCGTACAGTAATTAAATTGTTTTATTGCTTGACAACCTAGACATCCAATTATTGGCGCAAATTTGTAGCATAGACGGCATGTACCATGATGTTGACCAGCCGTAGTTCTGGGTTTGCCCCTATTTGTGAAGCCTTGCTGCTCTGGCGTATATGTTTTCATCCGCCACCGTATTAAATCCTAATCCTGTGCATGCCTCTCTGTTGACGACCTAAATCCGGGCTGATTTAATTGCCATGAATTTAAACAATTCAGCTAAAATAGTATGTTTATGTCTTTCCTACTTTTTGTGGGTATGTAGGAAGTGCACATCCTCCACCTAAAACCCATTTAACCCCATCCTTATCCTAAATAATGCATTATCTCCAGACCCTGCTAATCCTCAATTTGCAGGTCAATGCGCTGTTTTCCAACCTGGGCAATGAGAGGGTCATTAACAATTATATGATCAAGCTCGGCATGCTCACCCCGACGACAGGCGTGGTGGTGGAGGTAGGCGAGGGCAACGGCACCCTGGCTGCATGGCTGGTGGGGAAAGAGGGCGTTGACCTCGTCGCCACCATGCAGTCCGGCATTGCGTACAGCCTGGCGCCTGACGTCATTGCCGTGCTGACCACAGCCCACCCCAGTGGCAGGGCAGGCGCCAGCGTCAAGTTGGAATCCAAAGACATGGCGCTGACGGTGTTCACAGGTGGGTGGCAGGGAGACACCGCCGACAATACTATAGACCCAATTGATAGGCCAGTTGTAGTGGTTCCGTGCGTTAACTTACTTAGTATACTATTAAAAATTTAGATGGAAAACAAATGCTGCTATTTAAACTGATTTGATATACCTTTACTTACAAGGTTGCTTGCAAGCCGATGTCAATACTGGAGGCCGTGCACGGGCATGGACTTGATGGATAGCGTATGTGTGTTGCAAAACATGCTCTGCGGTTAGTTTAATGGATTCCTATATCATATTTTTGTTCTCTTCATCCTCTGCCCCTTTTGCATGCACTGTTTCTTTTTCTTTTGCTTTACCCTAAACAGCCCTGGTGTGCCTTCATAAGCTGTCAGCAAGGTACACCTCACATGCACGTACAATATTTGTGTAGCACACAGTTTCATTTACAAACAGTGTGTACCTAGTGTACCTGGCCTGATATTATTTTTGCAAACTAATATAATATACTTGAATATCATTGAATGCTATTATTATATTTATGACCCTAAAGTACCCCCTTACCTGCCTGTAGCTGCCGGTGAGCCATGGCTTGACATCGTCATCGACCTGAAGACCACTGACCTGGAGGACATGCACGGCATCGTGGACCAGACCTGGCGAGTGGGAAGGGGCGTGGACCCGAAGGTATGGTTCCTGTTGTGCATTGCTTAGGCATTATAACTTACAATGCATGTGTAATAATCTACAAGCTCTGTTATCATCCATCATACTGCGCTGCATTGCAATGATTGGATAACAAAAACACCATCAAAGTTGCACCTAAATAGACTGGGTAAAGCTGCGTGGTCATGTAGGTGTAGACCATTGTGATAGATAAAACTACATTGCCCCAGCTATGCCATCATACCTGGTGAAAGTTGGCTTTAACAACCATCACACCCGTTGCCTCATCCACAAAAACCACAGAAACCCATATCAAGAATAGTGCCTGTGTAGCCACCGTAGTTTGTTATTACCAGCAAGGTGGTGCCTGGCCAATCAATAGTATCAACACGCACGACAAGCCATCAGCATGATCCATGAAGATTTTGCTACATTAGCCACGTGGGTCGAGTTGACACCTTGTACTGTGAGTTTGGCCAACAAGCGACCAACACATTGCGCAACTTGTTGTGCAGGTTGTGAACGGAAGCCACGTGCTGGAGGGCACCAGCGATGCAGATTACGAGGTGACGGACGGCATCCTGGGCGGCACCACCACCTTTGCCCACTTTGCACATGCCACCTACCCCGCCACCCGGCGCGCAACTATCGCCGCCAAGGCCACCAACCAGTTGGACATCGCGGGCAATGCCAAGATCTCCACGGTGTCGCGTCAGCGTAGTCGGCGCATGCGTGAGGGGATGGTGGGTGCACCAATCGTAGTGCCACTGGCGGTCATCAGCGATGCAGGCCTGCCATCCTGGTTTGGTGCCAGCCCAGTGGCCCGTGCGCTGGGGGGCAACTAGACCCTTACTACCCTTACATTACACGACACCGAACCCTGCGCAACGCATGGCTGTCATTTCACTAGGACTGATGTTTCTCCAGTATGCGTGCCGTGCTACTGGGCCCCAAGTATATATCCATCTTTCGAGGAAATCAAGATCTGGCAGGATGTAGACCATGTACGGAGGCCGTATTTTGTTCATTTCAGTTTGCCAGATATGCCAACATGGGTTGGATGTACTCATTAGGGTCACAGTGCTGAAATACGTTAGCACATGCGCTTATGTTGTTGATGCATGTTTAGCTCGTTTGAGTATATTCCATGAGGGACATGCACCTTCAAGGGCTGCAAGTTTGGCAAGTCCTGCCAACCTGCCAGCACTTCCATGGCCAGCAATTATTGTATAGCTTTTTTTGCGAAGCTAACACTCTCTTGCTTATGATGTATTTTGTTATCAATTGTTCTTCCTTGCCTTTTGACGATTACGTAAATATCCTGTTTTTTGCAAACATGCAGATTGGCACTTACGCCCCCTAAGAATATATTCATGTTGTGAACAAATAGTTTTCGTAGGCAAACTGTGGCTCCTTACGTCCACCTGTGCGTTCCCTTCCATCTTGTTTCTTTCTCCTATGCTTGCTTAAAGTTGGTAGGGTTTATGAAACTGCGTTTCTTGTCTTATACAATACAATAAGTTACTACATATTATGTTATTAACATTCAGGCGGTTTCAACATGCTTTGCCAGGGTATTTCTCTCCACTGCCAAGCTCACAGTATATGCATATGTACACTGTCGTACTGACATCACGGACAGTGTGCACATGTGTATTACACACTAATAGCATGATAGTATATTGTACATACACTGTGCAATATTTACATCAATATTGGTAATCTTGACATTAATCAGGACAGCCTCTCAAAGGCACCCTCAGCACTGTCCACAAGTGTGGCTTGTAAGTCAATGACATGACATGTGCCACCAACTTTTGCCATATTGGTCTCTGTTTTCACGCCTTAGTGACTCAGGGTCAGACCCTGTTGTTGGAATTTGCAAGCTGTAACATTTAATTCATTCCAAGTGCAGAAGTGATCTTGGTGCACAGTGCTATCGCTATGGCGCCGCCATTGCAGTACTCTTGCAGCCCATCTACTGCCTGGCTGGTTGTCACAACCTTCTGACTGTCGCGATCACACTCGTACAGTTAGTTTTGAAAATTTTCGAAATTCGCCATGCAGTCGCGGCCGGCAGCCTGCGGACCATTGAGTGGTGTATTCCGCATCTCGCCGCATTCAATTGATTGTTGACAGCATTGCCAGTCAGAGGTGGGAGCCACAGGTCTCGTGGTCCTGGACCACTATACACCGGCCAAGCTTGTCATTTGACGAGTATAACGGCATTCATAATATCACATGGCTTTCATGGCAGTGTCATGATTCTATGGTAATCACAATTAATATAACGGAATATTTACAATGCACTCCAGTTATTCCAGCGATTCCAACTGGGCCATGTCGCTCGCGGCGCTTATGTCCCTTTACTAGTCACACTGTGTCATTTTGAAGCCACACTGTGTCATTGCTAAACTAGCTAGGGGTCCCCTGGGCGGCTTTTGTTTAAATCAAAATAATCATTGAATTGATTGGATTCAAACACGCTGATCCCTTTCAAGGCTCGGTGCACTGCTGCTCTAGCTGCTCACTAGGGTGATTCAAACGGTGCATGTACAATACATGGCACAAATGGCGCCATGACATAAATGGTGGTGGCACCAGAGATCATGTTCCACCTGGGTTGACTCGAGGGTACCAGGCAGCAAGGACAGTAGGTATAGTCAGGGCTGCCGAGGTGACTCTCGTGGTGGCAGTTCTGCAAAAGCAGCAAAAAAAAAATGTGTCCAACAACAAATTTACTAAAAAATCCTGATTGGTTGAGCGTCAGGCTTACTTCCTGTCCCCCGTTGATCCACCATTCCCAACGTGGCAATAGCCGGTGCACCATGTGTTTTGTTACATGCTGTGAACGGAAGGAAACTGCTACAAAACACTGAATCAGATTAGCATCGGACACACATGATAACATATACAACAGATGACTGCAACCCGATCACTTCTTTGTGATCCTGAATGCCCCCCGCATGCCAGCCAAGTAGTGGTCGGCCACTGCACACCCATATTGCCATGCGCCAGGTTGGTCTGCAGGCAAAGGGGAGGGCGGGTGAGGGAGGTGAGGGGAGGGGGGGCAGGGGGAGGACCAGGACCAGGAGTGCATGCATACAGCGGACCCTTGGCGTGCAAGGCCACACGCTGCACACATTGCAGGCACGGTCAGCTACTTTCCTACCAGCACTACAGCCAGATTAATAATTGGCATGCACTAGCAGGTTAGACAGCTTGGTGCATGTTTTTCGAGGTCATGCACGTGGCGGGGTAACCTGGAAGGACACTACATGCGCCCAACTTGTGACCGGCCATGCACTGTGCACAACAATAATTACCGCATGAGTACTCACGCATAGGAGATGCCACCAATGACAAACGAGAGAAATGGCAAGATATATTGCAATGTTAAGGAGTTTCATCAGTGACGCACTGTACTAACGAGCGGTTACCTGCGATCATGTCCACCGTTCGTGTGATTGACGGCATGAGCTCAGTTGCGTAGGATGTGGCCCCCACCGCCAGCACCACCTGCCCCTCAAAGGTGGGGCTGTGCATGTCAACCTGGGGGGGGGGAACATAAAAATAAAACATATGTTTTGGATGCGACAATATAGACAGCACACAATGTTTGGCAAAGTCTGTCCCCCTGTTCGTCTGTGTTTTACACAGTGACCCTCCTTCCGCCTCAAAGTATACACACCCTATACTTGTCCCCAGTTCATGAATACATCACATCTTACCATACGTATACTATTGCAAAACATTTAGACGGAATTGGAGTCTCGAACTAATTTTGCCAATACATTTCTAAATCTAAAGACTGATCGAAAACGTTTAGAAAGCCATGCCTACATAAATGCATTAATTTTGCAACATTATCACCACCATAATTTTGTCGTTTGGCGGTGTAGTGTCACCCCGTGGGGTGCGGGGTCCAGAACATGACCCACCTCTGATCCGAATGTCACCATCAGCCAGCGCACCCTTGACCCCACTGGGAATGTGGGCTGGGGCACGTTGCAGAACACGTAGCCGTTCACGCAGTGCATGAGGTTGGACTCCTGCGATGGGTGGAATGATGGATAAAAAACGTTCATAAAAAATAACATCACAGCTGTTGGGAATGTGACTTGGGAATCAAAGAGGCGCCTATGAAGACAACCAACCCCTCACTACATCAGGGAAAAATACATCCCGTCACTGTAGCAGGTTGCATTTTTTTGCTAGGGAGAAAATGGAGTCACTTCCAATACATGGAATTATATTGCCCTCATGCACTTGTTTCCTGATGCACGCATGTTTACCTTAGTACATCAACTCGGGGCTCAGCATGGGACATCAGCACGTAACAGAAACATTCAAAGAAACAAAGAAAAATAAGTTTTTTGAACAGAACAGAATTCTCACCACCACCACAAACACCCCCTCATCCATCCACACCCGCACTAACCGCCCCCCCTTATTCCACCCCCACCCACCGTGAACAGGTCGCTGGCTGTGTCGATGGTCCGGTTGGCCGCCTTGACGTTTGCCTCCAGGTAAGGGGAGGAGTTCTCATCATCCACAGTAAACAGAAGGGGGACCTGAGGAGAGAAAAGGGCGCACATTTCATAATGCATACAACAAAAAATTACAATATTCATACAGGGTACCCGCAAGGGTCTGTACATCCAAAAAAACAGGGCACAGCCTCGAAATTGGATAGCCAGCAGGGTACACGGGTTTCTGGGTTTACCTCAAAGTCCACATCCAGCGGGAGAGCAGCGCTGTCGTTTGCCAGCGCCCCCTTGCTCCCCACCACCACCAGCCCCATGAGGCCCGCATATGGGTGTGTGGCTGTGTCCAGGGAGGAGGAGTAGGTGTAGGCGGTGGTGGACAGGTCGGAGGCGCCGGGGCCAGAGGCGGAGGGGACCTGAGCGTGGGGGGGAGGGGGGGAACGGTGAGGAAGGGGCGGTCGTAAACAAATTTCTACCTGTTTATGAGGCCCTTTCCTCTTGGGTCAATTCAGTCGATGTGTTTTTGGTGGACAGCAGGTAAAGCAGGTGAGTAGGTGGGCGGTAAAGCGCACAAAGGGGGCAGAGGAGGAGTAACAGAGGGAACGACGTAAACGACGTGGCAGGAGGAGGAACATAGGTGAGCCACGTCACGGACAAGGTTCTTTCTGTTGCAAGAATTGCTACTCGTAGCTAGCTTTGTTCAGGGGACAAGGGTGCCGAGCAGGGGTCTCGGGAGCTTTGTTTGATTTGTTAAAGCAGCTCTAGTCATTTTACACTGGATCGTTCTTCATCATGGATTTTCCAGAGCTCTTAGAATTCCAGCGTGGCACCCACCGTCCACGTGTAGTTGTACACCCCCCCGGGCGCCACTGCTGTCCCAGCCGGCCCCGTCCCCACCGGCACCAGGCCCCCCGCCAGGTGCAGGTTCACTGGGAAGGCAAGGTTGTTCTTGAAAGCAACCTGGAGAAGGGAAAGAGGAGCGCAAGGGGGTGAACAGCAAAAGGGGGTAATGTGGGCAGGTGCAAGACGGTAAAAATACAAGGGCTTGGTTCTTTATAACAATCTGCATAACCAAAGACGAATGTATTTAATATATTTAATCCATATCAGGAACGCCTATCCAAATAGGTACAAGTTCCGGATAATACATATTATTCGTCAGCACTGACTAAAAAAATGGTGAAGCTACTGACATACTCATATCAGATTAAATAGCTCTTCAAGCACAAAATATAAGATTTATATCTGTACATGTGGCAGCTTCTCCAATTGTGGCAGAATGGCAGTAAGGAGGTCAACAAGCGGGCAATATTGCCAACATCATTTCCTACTCGTTATTCCTGCCACCCACCTTGAGGGTGTCGCCAACTTCCGCGTGCAGCGTGGGCCCAAGTATGCCAGACATGCCGGGTGGCAGCACAGCACCCGCACCGATGGCTGGGTCCAGGGTTTGCGTGAAGGATGCGTCTGTGTATGCGCGGTACTGCGCCTTTGTGTATATGGAGCCAAGCGAGGAGGAGCTCTGGCCAACGTGCACCTGGGGAGGGGGGTAGAGAGGGCACGAGTCACGAGGCTATTGAATGTTTTTTTTTTTTTTTTACCATGAAGAATAAAGACAATCTTAATGTGAAAAGAACATTTGAACAATCTGAATGTGAATTACGAACAAACAAACAAACAAACAAATGTGAATTACTGATATTAATACTCAATCAACCTTTTTAGATAAAAATCCATTGATAATATGTTTGATGATACTGAAAGGCAAAGTCCAAGCCTGCCTCACCAGCTGCTCCTCGTCCCATTGCCCCCCCCAGCATCCGTCGTATCCCAGGGGCGCGTAGTCCCACTGCACCTGGTCAGCGGCGATGAAGTGCGTGCGGGTGCGGCCCGGGGAGGTGGTGGTGGCGGTGGCGGTGGGTGCTGCGGGAGGTGGTGGGTGGGGTTGGCAGCTGCTGCGCTGTCAGTGGAGCAATCATGACAGCAGATTGCAAGTGGAGGCACGTGGCGGTGGTGGTGAGTGACGGGGCGGTTGTCTTTAATGGAGGAGTGTGTGCGGGGGGGTGAGTGGTGGGTGGTGTACACAATGTACTCTAAAGCACCAAAAGAAATCTAATTACTATGTAAATCAATTATTCTGCAACAAAATAGGAAAGCAAGTGCAACCCCCACCTTTTGTGGCCACAAACAGCGCCCGCATGCCCGCCAGCACGTGGTCCGCCACCCTGCATGCAAACAGCGCGGTCCCAGGGTTGGTGACGGTGAGGTCCGCTGTCTCCATGGCGCCGGGCAAAAGCTGGAGGGAGTCGCGGTGGGTGCCCTGGGTGGGGGGTGGGCGGAAGGGGTGGGTGAGGGGGGGAAGTGGCATGGCATGCAGGGTGCTTGTTTTTGCTTCTGGGTACTACATTGTTTTTTTTGGACACATGTATAAATTTTTTTTTATGTTTTTAATTTTTTTATTACCATTTTGGATGTGCTCAGCCTGGAAGGAGGATGAGGTGGACGCCCTGGGGGGTGGGGGGGTGCACGCTGTGTGGAGCTGGCGGCATAGCAGATGGATGCCATCTGCTTTTCTGGTCCTGTTGGGTTGCAGGTACTTCCCACCAACATGCAGAGGGTGCATGCATGACCATGTTCCTCCGTATCAAAAGCACCGCAGTGGCTCCCCAGGGTCCCTAATCACCGCACATGCTTTCCCAAGAGGCTCTGAATGCGGTTCAAGGGTTTACAGTCCCAGGGTACCCTTACCAGTATGCTGAACCTCCCAATGCCGTTGAGCGAGGGCGTGTGCAGGTCCGCCTCGCTGCCCACCGCCAGGAAGTATATGCGCACCGTCTCACCCACAGCCGCACCCAGGCCGGGCAGGTTGCAGTACATGTAGCCTGGGGGGAGGGGAGGGGAGGGGAGGGGGTTGAGAGTGTTGACCGTGGGTTGGGGAGGGGTGGTGGGGTGCTGTGGGGGGTGGGCTGAGTGTTAATAAGTATAGGTCCCGGCTGGGCCCCACCCCAAGGGCCCTCATAGCATGCATACCCATCGCAAACTTTACACAAGGGTGACAGATGGCCCTATAACCATCAGAACCCTACTGCAGGGTACCTTTCGGGCCTGGCCTCTGCAACACCCTACCATAGGGTTCATTGACAGCAGGGCCTACCCCATACCCCCTGTGGGCCCCACCCACCCACCGTTTATGTTGTGCATGAGGTTTGACTCGGTGAACTCCGATTCTGCGCTCCCCTCCCCGTTGTACACAGGGGTTGCGTCACCCCCCTGCTCCGCCTCAGCCTCCGATGGTTCTGCTTCCGCTTCACCGGAGGCGGCTTCAGCGTCCGCCTCGGTTTCCGCCTGCAAAGCAGCGGCCGACATGCACCTTTAGGGCTGAAAGGTTGCAGGATGCTAGAGGACTATCTTAGGGTGTCTACAAACACCGCTGACAAACCGTGAACTGTCCTCTACAACAGGCAGCACCCACTTCACACAGCCGCCTCGCCCCACCACACGCACCACCCCCTGCAAGTCACCAACCCCCCCCTCCCACTACTCTGGTTCCTGCGACACCCCTTCCATTCCCTGCCTCGCTCACCTCGGCCTCCTCCGGTGCGGGTGTGGATGCGGTTGCGGGTGGTGGCGGTGATGCCAGCGCCTGCCCCTGCTCGTCAAATCCGGGCGCAAGGTTGTTGTCAAACAGGCTGCTCTGCGCCTCGTTGGTGACACTGAACATGAGCACAATTTCCCTGGGATGGAAGGAGGAGAGGGGGTCAGCACGGCTCAAAGCAGCGAGATCGCATGGCGTGCATGGTGGTGCGGAGGTATAATCTTGAGTCAGGGATTGGCCTAGGATGTTGGGTTTATGTAAGGCTTTGTGATGCCGCGCCTAGGTCTTGGAGCTCTTGGTTTGAGCCGTGATCTGGGGGTTATGGTAATTCACAGAGCATTGACTCTCCATTTTGCCGGCTGGACTTCAAGATCACAGGTTGTTGCCCCCGCCCCCAACCTGTCCACCCCCTTGAATCCCCCACCACCACCACCCACCTGTCCACCCCCTTGGGGCGCGCGTCCGCCGTTGCCTCCCCCTTGCGCACCACCACGATCCCCCCCACCAGCCCCGCGTATGGGTCCCCCACCTCCTCCGTGTGACTGTGGTACAGCCACACCAGGGAGGAGGGGTCGGAGGGGCCGGGGCCGGAGCGCGCAGGCACCTGCCACGTGTAGGTGTGGTTGGCGCCGGGGGCAAGCATGTCGTCGGCCTTGTCGGCGCCTGCAGGAAAAAATATTACGTTCATTGCACTTTCCTCGCAATTTCCCACGTTTCAATGCCTTTTTCAAATCCCACATTGCTTACATCGTTGTACTAGTTGAAATCCACAGCAAATTATTACAAAGCCCCGTGCCATTTCGACATTTTTAAATAATTCATTTTCAGCATGTACACATCTGCATTCCAGCCTATTTTACTGTGTATAATACCACGACTTTTCCACAACTTCAGTTGCCCAATCCCCTAAGGATAACTATTTTCCACATCACTCACCTGAGGTGCCGTCGTTGTAGGGCGCCCCCTCGCTGCTCTTTGCGTACTTGACCCCGTGCGGGTGTGCCGACACGTGGAAGGGCAGCGTGTTGCGCAGGTGCACCAGCAGCGTGTCGCCAACCTCCGCCCGCAGCAGGGGGCCCAGCATGCCCAAGTGCTGCTCAGAGGCGGGGCGCTCCTGCAAGGGGTTTACAGATAAAACTGTTTAAACAACGATTTTTTTTGTCACACATGCGTGTTTATTTTCACAATGTGCAGCACACGGGTGTGTGCAAAGTGTGGCATGTAGACAAAGTGCTCTGACTGGGGGGGATGCATCAGCGTGCTTTGGTAGCAGATTGCTAGCATCCCATGACTGTCACTTTCACAACTATTTGGCTTTTTTATTGCACACGCGCCGATTAAACAAGCACCTCCCCACACCAGTGACAGTGGCAGACCTTGCTTGCTCCACATCCATGCCCTTTCAGAGCGCCCCCCCTCACCTTTAGGGTCGTGTACGTGTCATCCGTGTACTCCTGGAACCTTGCCTTGAGGTAGGCCCTGCCCAGCCCCGCGCTCTTGTTGCCCATGAACACCAGCTGGTCAGGGGCGAAGGGGGTGAGGGCGCCGCTGCACATGTCCCCGCCCAGGGGGGCGTAGTCCCACTCGTACTCCTCGGCGGACAGGAAGTACTCGCGCACCTGCAGGGGGGGTGCAAACCCGGGTGACATTGTGCAAATGCCTGCACCTTTAACTTGTGTGTTCGTGCACAGCCCCATTGCATTTTCAAGGACTAGTAAAGAAACCTCCTCAGGCTTGATTCAATCTGCTTCCAATGCCACATGCGCAGTCTTTACCAAGACCCTACCCATATCCCTTTCAAATCCTAGCAAAACAGCCAGGGTCAGGGCAGCAACCCCCCCCCCCCCACCCACCTGTCCGTCCAATTCTCCAGTTGCAGCTGGTGCCGGTGCCGGTGCTGGTGTGGGTGTGATGGTGTACATGGCAATCATGCCACCTGTCAGGTGGTCGTTCACCTGCGGGACCCATGATTACGGTTACATGCAGGGTACGTGCAGGGTATGTGCAGGGCGTGTGCAAGGTAGGTACAAGGTTTGGGCAGAGGTTGGGTTTTGCTCTTTTGCACGCACATAATAAGCCTATGGGCTCCTGAGCTGATCAGCGAGTGCAGCCAGGGTGCCGGGCTGCCAGCTAGATGCATACTGCAACGCCAGTGCACTCAGGGTCAGATAGGTCAGAGGCGGATACGCTACCCAGCAGGTGAACACTGTGAAACCGGTCCCAGCAAGCAACGCACGTGGCAGTGGTAGAGCCACGTCCCCGCCGCATCCGCATCCATGTCCAGGCTGACCACGCTGCCCGGCATGAGCTGGACCAGGTCGGTGCGGTGGCCTTGTGGGGTGAGCAGGGTGTTGCCGTGCCAGTGCGCGGTGTGCAGGTCCACCTCGTTGCCCACGGTGGCAAGGTGCCAGCGCACGCTGCGAGCGGGTGGGTGGGGTGGGCATTGTGTGCGGGGGGGTGCTGGAGTGTTGCAGGAGGGGTTCAGAGTTGTTTGAGAGGTGCTGGGACTGGGGTAAAAAACAAAGCTCAAACCTAAAACCAAACCAGAGATTCGTTTCATTAGCATGAAAGCAATTCACTGGAAGTTTATTTACAATGTTAATGCATGCCTTGATTGGAGGTTTCTACACTGCTCATATATATTTTCTATGATTTGATGCAGCCACTCACATGCCCCCCTCCGGCCCCTCCAGCCCCCCCAGGTTGCAGTAGATGCGCCCGTTCACGCCGTGCATCATGTTGCTCTCGCCAAACTCGCTGTCACTGAGGCCCATCTGCGCGGGGGTGCGGCCAGCCATGTTGGCGGACAGGTAGGGGGACATGTTCTCATCAGATACCTGCACAGCGGGAATGATGATTGAAACTAGTACAACCGGAAATTTGTTGCAAAATGACTATCTCCACAGTTGTATTGCCCCTCTGTCAGGAATACACTTTGCAACAACATACAATGCAGTGATGGAAACAGTATGATCCTGGGAAATTCAGGGGTATTTTCTAGACTTCCCATTTCCCCCCTGAACACCACACCACTACCAGCTTGGCACCCATAAAACCCCCGCCCTGCACATGACCTTGGCCACATACGCCTTTGGGTATTAACACATATGCCAGCAGCAACTTTGGCGTCACACAATGGTGTGGTGATTCCAACACAGGGTTTACATGTAACAAGGGTTTTTAACCAAGGGTTAAAGCAGCCTAGGGTTGAACGTCTCCTCACCATCCACAGCACCACTAGCTCGGCATCCACATCCTCCGCCCTCCTCTTGGCCTCATCCAGCATCCCCCTTGAGTACACCAGCACAGCGCCCACCAGGCCCGCTGCGTTGTGAGCTGCGCGGTCCACGGTGGAGGAGTACACCCACATGCGCGAGGAGGGGTGGGTGGGGGGGTCGGCGGGGGTGCTCTTGATGGACACCTGAACATGGTGCATGCGGGTTGGTTGGGGCGCGGTGGCGTAAGGGGCAGTCCCCCTATTTGTCACCTGCACGCTTTCCCCCTAGGCAGTGGGATGGTTGGGATGGGTTGAGGGTGGGTAAACTGGTAGGATTCCGCAGCACCTTTCAAACCCTAATCCCCCAATCTCAACCCCCGATCCCAGCACCAGCATGCATCCCGTCACACTACCGTACTGGCGATAGGGCTTGGCCCCCCTCTGCTGAAAACAATTATAAAGCATGGTTTTCACTTTCGCCTCAGGGCTTTTTTATATTTTATTTTAAAGATTTCGCCCCAATTAAAATAGGGCATTTTTGGGCTGAACTACACTGCATCGAACGTCGTTATGTAGCTTCTGGTAGCACTCTGTTCGCCATATTCCTGTCGTTTCTTTTCAAGACAGTTGAACAGCGCTGGATTACAGTTTACGACCAACGCATGCATGCGGGAAACCTTGCGCGGGACCACGATCCGGGCGGCAAATTACAGTCGTCTGTCGAACGAACAGCACGAACAGTTGTATAGAACCCTAAAACAAGGTCGAAGGTATATATAGAGTCAGGATTTGGGTTTGAACACGAGCAGGAGCAATTATAGCTGATTTGCCCCCGAAATAGGCAATTTTAAAATTTCGCCCCAAGCCGAAACGTTTAATTATGAAATTTCGCCTAAAACAAGTATAGCATTATTGGGGGCCAACCCCTATCGCCAGTACGGTCTACAACTGCCCACCAACACACAATGGAAAGAAGGAAAAACAGATGACCCAACCCTCAATCCCTAGCGTTGACCCCTCTCACTCCCCCCCACCTTGTTCTCCAGCAGCGGCCTGGGCCCCGCCTCCAGGGGGACGTAGTACTCGTACTCCACCACCTCCCCAGGCAGCACCTGGCCCACCCACGCCACCCGCTGCACCCCCGTCAGGTCCAGATTGACGGGGAAGGTGAGGTTGTTCTTGAAGGTGATGGAGATGCTGTCCTTCCATTCAGCCTGGATCAGCGGGCCTGCGGAGGTGGGGGTGTGGGGTGGGCGGATGGGGTACCAGCTGTGGGTGCACACTGCCGACGACGGTGTATGCATCCTGACACTTACCCATTGTAGGCCAGGGTTTAGGGTTTCACGGTGTGCATGGTTTGCATCAGAGTATGGCTTGTGACATGGCACCCTCAGACATGTACCCAGGTAGAAAACCTACTTTAGGGTTTTTAGGGTTTAGGGTTCCACGGTGTGCATGGTTTGCGTCAGAGTATGGCTTGTGACATGGCACCCTCAGACATGTACCCAGGTAGAAAACCTAGGCTAGGGTGTGTGGGGTTTCAGGTGCGCACCTTGGAAGCCCAGATCTTCCCGCTGAGGGATGAGCACCTGCGGAGGGTGGGGATGGGTTGGGAGGGCTATCGCAAGGTGACGTGAAGTGTGGAACCTTGCTTTGCAAAGCTGTTTCTGTTTGTTGAACTCCTTTGTGAAGGTATGTGCGGGGTGTTGCGTTGAAGGCAGGGCACAGGTTTATGCGGCCGGAAAACGCTGTGCATGCCAGGGCACCCTGCATAAGTATGCCACATGCGTGCAGGGGGTGGGGGCTGGGCGGGCGTTTCATGCGCAGCAATATTCCCTGTCTGTGCATGCATACCAACGCCAGCTCAAGCCCTGCAAATGTGGCTGCAGAACATGAACAAGGCAGGAAGCACCGCCAAGCGCCTCAGTGCAGTATTACCTTGGATCCTGAAGGGTTATTTTTGCATATCAGGGTGTCCTCCCTACCTTGAAGGTTTCGTCTGTGTATGCGCGGTACTGCGCCTTCTTGTACACCGACCCGATCCCCATGGTGGTGAACAGCGCCTCGCTGTCACCCCACGCCGTCCCCTTGCACATATTTTGCCCCTCGGGGGCGTAGTCCCAGTCCACCTCATCGGCAGCGATGTAGTATTTTCGCAGTGCAGGAGGGGGCAAGCCGGCGGAGGCAAGGGGGGATAATAGGGCGAGGGTGGTGAGGAGCAGGGTGGGGACCACCTGGCGGGGGGCAGCGCGCGTCATTGTGGTGGGCTGCTTGGGTGCCTGCGGCAATTGTGGGTTGCTGGGGTCCTGGAAGGGGGGCAGTGTCGAGGTCTACGAAAGTGCTTGCGAGTTTGTTGCCTGGTGGTCATATCATGGACACGGTTATAGCGTGGCGCTTGACGGGTTGTTGGGGGGGTGGGTGGTGGCATGGGTGGTGGCATGCATGCACATGCATATTGCATAAACAAGCATGAGCACCCGGTTTGGTGGAGGTGGGGATAGGGACGGGGAGTGGTGGTGAGGGGGCGTACCCCGGAAAGGCAGGGCCCGGCTGAGGGTGTCCAGTGGCGGCGGTGTGGTATCTTCGGGCAAGGTGCGTTGGTGGCGGTGTGGTGTGGCTCGCCTATTGCAGCAGTGCGCTCCCGCCGCCTACAGTTGGCCAGTGTAACACAGGTCGCCACAGTCACACACACCGCAATACTAGTGTGGGGTCTGCCTAGGTAGGTGTTGGCTGAATGACAGCTGGTTGCATCCCTTGCAATGGCGTCGACAGAGGTGGTGCTAAGTCAAACCGCAAACCCGATGCCACGCAACCCAATCAAACCACGCAGCTCAGCTTGTCTGCCAAACTGAGCTTTGTACTTTATTTTGTGCGATGTGCGTTGACGTGTAGTGGATTGTGCTGTGTCTGCCGCTACGTGTTTTTGTGCTGTGCCGTGCTCCTGTCCCAGCTGACGCCCCAGGTACACCACAGCACCCCCTTATACACCACGACTTCCAGCTGCGGCGAGGTCAAGCACAGCAGCCAGGCGCTTGTTGCACACGCAGGCTGGCTGCGAGGCTTGTGCGATGGCGGTGGGTGTGGCGGTGGGTGTGGCTGGGTGCTGCAGGGCACGCGACTTTCCTCGACTGCCTGCCACAAACGGCGCCAAGCACGAGCGCAGCGCACGCCTCAGCCAGATGGCAACAGGCACCATCTCGCGAGCACATGGTTTGGGCATACTTCGTCTTATCTGATGTATTGAGAACGTATCCCTGTGAATGAGGTCTTGAGGGTATATTATGACTGTGGGCGCAGCTTGGAAAGGAGCTGGCATGTTCACCCTGTGTTGCATGCATGTATAAATACTGCGTGGAAGTGCCACAGCGTTGTGAGTCACCCATATGCGTGGAGTTCAAGCATGCCAATGGTATTTTTGGTAGTAATATTCAAGAGCATTGGTTATGGATGGAGGGGCTGATTGGCGCAGTTTGGGGCAGCAGTACCCACTTACCAGGTTGTGGGTCTGTGTGCAGGTAAGCTCTCCCTGTTGGAGGCTCCACCAGCTATCCACCACCTCCCCCCACTGATGCAAACTTTGGCCTCTAGAGAAAATTGCCTTTATTCTAGAGTTTTAATCCGGCTTGCTTCCCAGGAATATTACAAATAACAGGCAGCTTGAACTGGTACAGCTGAACAGAGCTGAACAGTAATTTAATATCTGTCAGCAGGCTCACCCAGTGTGAAGTGCTGGCTGTGCCAGGCAGCTATGCAAATCTGTAAACTGACCCTTTTTCTGTGGGCAGGAGAAAGTACAAAATGAAGGGCCCAAACTTCAGAGGTTGGCTTCACCCACTGGCTTCACCCTCCCAGAGGCAACTGCGTAACCTGTTCAATGATATTAGTAATAATAAAAAATAGTTTGCTAGAGAAGGCTGCTGCTGCTCCCCCCACCATGTTGCCGCACCAACTAAGAAGTAAAATTAAATTTAATGGACCCCGAAACTGGAACCCCCAACTGACCCTTTCCGATGTGGCAACTTATTAAAACCCAAAGCCCTAGCTGCCCAGCAAAATGGTGCTCTCCCCTCCCCGCTTCACCACCGTGTCTTGCGCATCAAAGGCTGACGTGGCGTATGACCCCGCCTGCCCCACCACCAGTGCGGCTGACTGCGGCAGGCCCTGGAGTACCGCGGCCACCCGCGCACACCCCTCCTCGTCTAGATGTTGGAGCACCTGGGAGGGAATGGAGGCAGAGGGTAAAAATCTATGTATGTATTATTATATACACAAGCACTAGTCCCATCCAGCTGACTTTCCATGTGCACCCACAGGGTTACAAATTTGGTTTACCAAAGCCTAGGGTGCAGGGAGTGACCTCGGTACCGTCGGAACCAACGCCTCGCCACACAAACAACCCCATCACAAATGATGCAAACATGCACACCGATCCCACCCGATCCCCCCCCCACACCTCGTCCAGCACGATGAGGTTGCACTCCAGGCGCCCCCTGGCCGCCAGCAACTGCGCGTGTGCAAGCGCCAGGGCCAGGCCAAGCCTCCTCCTCTCACCGCCGCTGAGCTGGCGCACGCTGCGGGTGACGACCTCCCCGTCGCCTCGCCGCACGCTCACCACCTGGGGGGGAGGTAGGGGAGGGTGGGTTTAGGGCGTACAGGGAGTTTGTGGGGTGCAGGGTTTTGAAACGGGTGTGCAGCATGGGTGGTTTTTACAATTGTGGGGTTCAAGGCTGATGGGGTGGTGGACTCTTGCCATTTGGGTGTTGGCTGAAATCAGGGTTGTCAGCATGGACCAAGGGGTGGCAGCTCCCACACAACCATCCCAAACCAAAAAATGATTTTTGGGCTTTAAATCCCCATCGTTGCGACGCCCTCCACTGCTGCCTGCATTTCGCGCAAAATGCTGCCAGAGGGGCTATGCCTGGTGCTACTGAATGGATGTGCATGCACCTCTGCAGTATTTGAGTATAAGAACCGCATCCCTGACCAAAAGAACACTACCACAAGCCCTACCACCCCACCTTTGTGACTCTCTCCACCTCTGCCGCGCCCTTCTTGGAGGTAGCCACGGGCCGGGTGGCGGCCAGCGTGAGGGTCATGCCTGGCGCCAGGGTGGCCAGGTAGTGCGCGCACCGCTCCTCAAGCTCGCCCAGTACGCCCTCGATCACATAGCTCTGGGTGGGGGGCGCAGATGGGTTATTGTTATTTAACATTGAATTTTAGTACAGGAGTTTTTTTACAGGAATTTTGAGACAGTACAATTGATTAAGACTAAGATTATTTCCTTAGATATAGTTTTTATTTTACAATTTTGATTATTTTGGTGCTGATTTTTGTTTCGTGTTTAAATACCTGGTCTGCAGACATTAGGCACGCTTGATATGTCCATCGGAAAAAAACAGTCAGCGGTGGCAAGGAGTCCAAACATGGAAAGTCAGCAAAATAGTTCCTATTCATCCACTTGAGACCCCCTCACACCGCCAACCCCTCCCCCCCCCCCCCACACCTGTATCCCCGTCCTGCTGCACGCCCCCTCCACCTCCCCCCACACCCCCGCCCTCCCCTCCGCCTCCTCCGCCTCACCCAGCTTCACCCCCCTTGCCTCCCTGGCGCCCTCCAGCAGGCTGCTCAGCTGGTCAAGGGCAGCGGCTGCGGGGGGGGGCGGCAGGGGGGCGCAGGCGGCGGCGCACAGCTGGGAGCAGCTGCGCACTGCAAGGGGGGGGTGGCGGGGTCAGTGGGCGGGTGCTGATTGCCGGTCTCAAGTGCATCATCACATCAGCAACAAGTTGTTGTAAAAAACAGCAGCGCAGGACCAGGGGCATGTGGACGGGGCTCAGAGATAGGTATGGTGGGTAGGCACATGCAGTCAGCCAGTGTGGTCGAAAACTGCAAGTAACCAAGGTACTTTTGACTGGCATCCTTTTCGAACGATACATACTGCTTTCGCACCTTCGCGCTCTAGGGAGTCCAGCATCTGGCGGAATGCCGCCACAAACGGGGCGATGCCGGTAGGCCCCACCCCCTCCAGCGACCCTGCTGTGATTTCCAGCCCTGGGGGTGTGTACGTGAAGGCTGCCCCTGTGGCTGTGGCTGGGGATGTTGATGGGAATACCCTGCTGGGACTGCGGCTGTACCCTGCTGCGGCTGTGGATGATGATGTGGGTGTCATCCTGCCTCGCACGTTGGTGTATGACCGCGCAAGATGTATAGCTATTCTGACATTGGGGCTGCTCGCCACCACATCCTCCTCCTCCTCATCATCATCATCATCATCCGAGTCATCTTCATAATCATCATCGTCTGATGCATCATCAATGCGATCGCCATCATCATCTGAGTCATCATCATCATCTGACCAGTCACCAGCTCCTGAACCCTCGTCCATTTCAAAATCCCCATGGAAATCCCTGATCCCGGCAACACCCTCCACTTCACCCCCACCACCCAGCAGCAGCGAAGGGTTTTGCGCTAGGGTTTCACGGGCCGCCTCGAGGGTTTCTGCTGCGCGCTGTTCCGCCTGCGCTGCTTGGGTGAGTGCTATTTGGCAAATGCGCAGGCCCTCCTCCACTGCCTGGCGCTGCCTGCACGACAACGTTGGAAACAAAAGTGAATGATTTACAGAATTCGGCATAAGTATTCGATTAGTATATATTCGATTAATAGATTAGTAGACATTAAAGAAACTGCTGCACAGGGGACCACTTGGCGCCAAGGTAGTTGAGCCGTGCTATTTCCAATTTGACCAAACCAGTCAAAACATGCCTATTTTAACCAGGGTTGCCTGGTTTCACCCCTCAGCATGTGATACCTTTTAACCCCACACGCCGCATTTGTCAGTGAATTTCCATATATTAACCCACCTCAGCCGGGTCATCATGGCCTGCGCGATGCTCCGCCGCAACCCCTCCACCTGGGCAGCGTACTCCCCTGCCTGCGCCTCGGCATCCGCCAGCTGCCGCGATGCGGCCAGTGATGCGGCGGCCGCCACATCCGCCGCGCCGCTCAACGATGTCACCTGGGCACAATTACTGTCAGTCGTTGTATTTTTTGTTCCTTAGCTTGTCAGATGGCATGGGGGCCCTATTGATGGTTCATCATGAGCCTGTATTCCTGTCTCGTGAATTTCCAGTAGTTAAATTTGCAATACTATTGAGCGGCATCAAGATTTTGGTGGGAAAATCGGAAAATAGGTGTAGAATGTTTTACAAGATTCTTGTATATTACAAGATTTACATGAATTTGTGACACTCACACTTGGGGAGCCAACCCGGGCTCACGAGACACTCCATCAACACAAGATATATATGGTTTATATTTAACACTACAGAAAAAAGTGCCTTTTTTTGGTCTCAAATTGCCATTGCCAATGGCTACGCGTAGGATTATTACCCACCTCCTGCTGCAGCCTGGCCAGGTTCTCAGCATACTGGTGCTCGTCAATTTGCTGCAGGCAGCGGTCGCACACCATCTCCCCGCCATGCGTGTGGCTGCCCCCTTGAACCAGCTTGGCATACGCAGAGGCCTCACGCTGCGCCACCTGTGCGGGTAAAGGAAACATGTCGTCAGTGTAAAGCACACAGTCATGACCCATAAACCACAGCACCAATGCAGCCAAGGAATAACATTGTCATGTTATTTCTTCAAATAGCCTGGAAGTGTTTTGAGGGTTTATGTACAGTAGGTGGGTTGATAAGAGACAATTGATTGGAATTGAAACTGGCAACTTGGCACCCATTTGATGCAGCCTTGCATATGCCTCGTGTCGTGACGGAGCATGGCTGTCATACAGTGGGAGCCACGTAATCGAGTAAGGTTTCAGTGAGCAGAAACGGGGGGGGCACTTTGATGCCCAGGATGTTT